>BPLR01011366.1:0-35131 GCA_021605095.1 Caerostris extrusa | reverse complement strand
ATCATAAAAAAATTACTAGAAATAACTTTTTATGGTACTTACGTATTAACGGTACCTTGGCGACAGTTGACTAATATTTTAAACAACTTGCCTTCCACCAAAATATCCCTTTATTTTATTAGAATAATTGAAATAATAATAATAATAAATAAATAAAATCAATTAATAAAATTGAAAAAGTTTACAAAACTGTTTTAGTAAAAGCGTAAGCCCGAAGACCGCTTGTGCAGTCTTTTCACACGTACAGATGCCCGCTATATTTTTTTTTTAACTTTTATTATTTTTTCTATAGAAGGCATATCTATCGATCGGAAACATGTATATTTTCCATCGCCATTCGAATACACGAACGTTTAAAATATCCAAAGATTTATTCATAGATATAATAATTAATTTATGAAAAAGTGGTAAATAAGCAGTTAATAAACTTTGTTTAAAGAAGTACTGTTAATAATTAACATATTTTTTTAATGAAATTTCGATATAATATATCTTCCTGTATAGTAGAAGAGTTTTGAGATATTCGTAAAATGGTGTTCTACAAAGTTAAAATTTTTAAAGCAGATTCCATGAAGAAAATGTTTAATTGATATGAAATTTACTAAAACTATGAAACGAAACACTATTAAATGAAATTGCTTTAAACATTAAAAAAGTAAAAAATGTATTTAAAAATCCAGTAAGTATTGAAAGCCTGTTAAATTTATTTCATTCCCATAAATTGTACATTTTTTTACTTTTATTGCACGTTATTTTAACTTTGAAAGTAGTAAAAGAAATTCATTAAACAACAACATAATTCGTTTTAAAAAATTTCAAATATTGTAAAAAAAACGAGAGATAGAGAGAACTTATCGCCACCCTTCCTAAGACGATCGCAGCGCCCTCAATCAAAGAAATCATACTTATAATGGGAAAAATTATGTATTTATATATAGTAGATTTTTTTAATAGAAAACTTAAATATTTCTATCGAAATCATACTTACTAAAAACTTTTTGCGCCTTTGTTTTACTTTTCTAGAATAAAAAACTTTAATATGATAGAATTTTATTTCTCCTTATTTGTTGTTTTCCATTGCCTTCATTTGACAACAACAAGCGAAATTATTGTTCTCAAATTTAACAGAAAATTCTTTTAAGCTCTTCATATCGAAAAATAATATTGGAATAATACACGTTTGTAATTTATTTTATTTCTACATCTTGATAAATCTTATTTGTTCAGTTACTTTTGTAGAGAATAAATGAATAAATATATAATGTTATTAAATGTCGTTGTATTTTCAATGCATTTCTCTATTTACAATTAAAAATTCTAGTATTATTAAAACTTTAATAAGTATTTAATAAAAATCGTGCTATTCACATATTGTTCAAAACAAACTACGATATTTATTAATAGTAAAGATCGAAGCTAGTTCTTCTAATTTTCCCTTTCTTTGGGGAATATAAAGTTTAAAGGTTTTTAAATTGCTGCAAAAATTTATTTCACTCATCAAAATTTTAACGAAGTTCATTAAAAATCAAATGTAAAATGATCTCTCGTTCGAAGTTATATAATAAATCAAAGTTTTATTGTAAAAACAAAGATAAATCAATATACAAATAATTCAAACAAAAAAGAAGTATAAAAATTAACAAGAAATTTGAAATGGTATGAATTTATTCATATCTAAAGTTTAAATCCTCAAGAAGACAAAATTTAGGAAAATAGGTTACAATTATATTTATTATAGTTCAAAACCATTATAATAATCATTCATTTAATAATAAACGCCTTATTTTGTATAAATTAGCAAATTAGTAAATTAGCAATTTGTATAAATTCCTTATTATAGCACTAATTTCCCATCTATTCAGGGTATTCACTAATGGTCCAATATTTGATCGAGATTTAAAATCAATTTTTTTTTTTTTTTTTTTTTTTTTTAGTTTCTTTTTACTTATTTTTTAAAATCTTAAAAAAAGAAAATTCCCTAATTTCTCCTGGTAACACTAGAGGGCGCCATAAAATGAATTTCTTTTATGTTTTGCTTGGGCCAGTTAGATGTGAGGACTGGGCTCTTTTCCCTTTTAATAGCATATGTGATCCTCTAATGTTTTGCAGAGTAACAAGCAATTTTTAATCTTTTAATATTCATTTAAAAATTTTAATAATACTTTATGCAACTAACAATAAACATTTAACTTTGATTAATATGAAAAAAAAAGGACAGACGAGTAGTACATTAAGGACGGACATATATAGAAATAACTATTTCTATTGATTAGAGAATATATAGACAATCAGTTTGAGGAATAATTTACTTTTCAAACATTCAATTTGACATTAAACAGCTCGTCTGTCTCATTTGTTTTTATTTGCACAGATAAACACAACCTGTTTGGTATCACAAATAATTGTATGGTGTACATGTTGCTGACAGTTTGTTTAATTTATTTTAGTCCAATTAATAAAGTGTCGAGGGAATACTAATATTTCACATTAATATAAACATTTAAAAATAAAAAAAACAATACTTTGAATACTTGATTTAAATGTATGCATGCCGTATTCATTTTATACATTGCAATAGCAAACTTCTACATAAAAACTACCACTTTCAACAAAGAACAGATTCTAAATGAATTATAACAATTGAAAGTTTTTCTATTCCTAGGATAATATTTTAAACAACTTATCTTCTACCAAAATCATCTCTCTAATTTTATTAGAATATCATCTCATCATCAATCATAGAATATCATTTGTTTCCCTTTACATTAAAACTGTAGTTAGCTAAGAGCATTTTCCTAACACACACACACACAAAATAATTAATTTAATAAATTAAAAATAGTAAATAAAATTTAACTAAAAGCGTAGGCCGAGTATCTCTCTGTGCTGTCTTTCACGTGTACGGGTAGTACTTAATTTTTTTTTTTTTTTTTTTTTTTTTTTTATTATGAAGAAGTTTATACACCCACTAAGCAGATATATTTTTCATTGCCATTCGAAATACACGAACGGACATATTAACATTGCCGGTTTGAATCGGACAAAACACAGCCACCAGAGATTATCAGCACCACGCTGTTATTCTAAAATTCAGTAAGATATATATATAGTCATTTTAACAAATTTTCTAATAAAGTGGTAAATCACTTGATCAGTATATCTTAACTAAGCCTTTTCTTAAAAGTATGTTACTAAGTATACTTTGAAAAGTATGTTATACTAAGTATACTTAAAAGTATGTTTCTAAAAATACAGTTTTTTTTTTTTTTTTTACGCATTTTTAGCAGGAAAATGAGCAAGTTTATCTATCTATATCCGAAATATATTTGAGTTCCATTTTATAATTTAAAAAAAAAAATTTCATAAATGTACGTTCTAGAATTATAAATGTTTATCTGTCTATATATACATATATATTTGAGATTTTTTATAATTTATATAGAAAATTTCATAAATGTATGTTCTAGAATTGTTATTTTAAATAATTCTTAAGATGTGAAGGGTACCTGGGAAATAATGGAAGCAGGATAAAAACAAAAAAAGTTTAAAAACCACATAAATTAGCAAGAACACGTCATTATTTTAAGAAAATAAATATATTAAATTTTTTAGAAGAATTCTCTTTTAAATGGCAAATCAATAACTTCAAATTTCTGACGGTAATCATTTTTTATTTGAATGCAACGATATAAAAATATTGGCAAATAATATCCACTGAATTTTTGGCGTCCGATTTATTCGTTATCAAGAGATCTTTTTCACACAAAAGTGAAAATACTATGATATAAATATTTTATATATCAACTTTTACAGATATAAATTACTTTGGATTATGAATTGTTTCTTAATACCAGTATAAAATGAAGCAATTTTATTGCAATTCCAACGGTTACGTGAAATTTCCTTATTTTAAAATGCCAATTATATATGAAAGGCAATATATATAAAATGTTCAAACTATTAAGAAATATTTTGAAAAATTTTTTTCTCGTTAATGCCAAAAATGTTTTTTGTTGCCGGCTTTCGACCTAACAAATTAGAACGTTCCTTAAGATAAAAAAAAAATCAATAATTTCCTTTAACATTACTTTTTCTTTTTCTTTTTTTACCATAATGAAAGAAAGTTGGTTTTCACATAAAATTTAATAATTTAATTAAATAAAAGAAGCATAGATTAAAAAGTATCAATAACAAAATAATTTTTGCCATAATGAAAGAAAATTAGTTTTCACGTAAAATTTAATAATTTAATTAAATAAAAGAAGTATAACTTGAAAAGTTTCAATAATAAAATTAATTTTTTGCCATATTGGAAAAAAAAAAAAAGGTTTTCACGTAAAATTTAATAATTTAATTAAATAAAAGTAATATAACTCAAAAAGTGCCAATAATAAAAGAAAGCTTATTAAAAAACACGAAATTATAAATACAAATAAAATTATTCTACTTTTCTATAATAAACAATTGAAGAAAAAAAAATCCTTATCTATAATTTTAATGATAAATGCTTTTTTTTTTTTTTTTATGTAAGAATAAAATAAAATAACCTCTTTTATACGGCGCATGTTAAGAGACAAAAGAAAAGCAACATTTTAAATCAGGTTTCAATATTAGTTAAGATTTCTATTAAAATTTTAAAAAGATTTGAAATTGTTATATGTGATTTTAATTAACATAATTAGAAATACAGAATTACTCGTTCCAGCTGCACATTTAATTTTTATGAACGTTTTTGAAATTAAAAATAAATAATTTCTTTTGTCAAAACTTTTTTGGCCATATCAGAAAATTGGTTTTCACATAAAAATTAATAATTTAATTAAATAAAATAAGTAAGACTTAAAAAGTACGAATAATAAAATGAAAGCTTCGTAAAAAACATGAAAATATAAATACAAATAAAATTACTAATTTTCTTTTATAACAAACAGTTGAAAGAAAAACAAATATTTTTAATTTTAACAATAAATGCTTTTTATGTAAGAATAAAATACAATAACCTCTTTTTATATGGTGCATATTAGGAGACAAAAGAAAAGCGAGATTTTAATTCAAGTTTTAATGTTAGTTAAAATTTCTATTAGAATTTTAAAAAAAGATTGGTCAATTGTCATATACGGTTTTAGTTAACATAATTATAAATCCAGAATTAAATTTCTAGTTTAATGTACAATTAATTTCTAGTAAAGTGTATAATAGTAACAAAGTTTTTCGTTTTTATGACTTTTTTTCCTGGATAAAACATGTAAATATAAGAATACAAAAAGCATCTACTATACTTTTTGTTTTATGCTGAATTTTTATTACTTGAGATCACCAAAATACGAAAAATAAATGCTGAGATTGTTAAACAAAACAAAATTATTCTCAAATAAAATTAATCACTGATCAAGAAACGTAAATAATAAATAAAATAGCAAGACAACATATAATTGTTTTGAACCATAAACAAACACAAATATATTTTAAAAAGATAATTTAAATCAAAATTACCACTTAAGGAAATAACAGCAATGGGATAAAATGGATAAATACGGAGATTTCATATATATATATATGAAAAATTAAATAAGATCAATAAAATATGATTAAATACAATCGTATTAAAATATACACTATTAAATAGAAATACGGACGTCTGGGAGGAATTGGGCATGGAATTGCAGCCTACGCTTAGGGAAAAATAGGTTGAATTTTTTTAGGCAGGACCTCTCGATGGTGTGCACCGTTCCTCCTTGGGAAATCACTCGATTCCTCCCAGTCCATTCCTAAGAAGTGGTTACTGTGAATATTTAGAAGGAACTCGCCTTGCTGACAGTTTGCTCAGCACAACTGATTCCTGCTACACTGTTTTTGAGGGTCGTTCTGTCAGTAAAATATCTCGAAAAGATGAATACTTATTTGACAGAAATATCTTAGATGTAAATTTCAAAGAAAGTTTCTGTTAATAAAATAATTCAGATTTTATGTTATAAATACATTGAAATTTTATATTCCTACCAAATTTATGCCACCAAAATGAATTTATAGATGTTGAATGATACAAGATATTGGAGTTAAAAAAATAGATTATTAAAATGCATTGGCTTAAAATTATAAATTAATTCCTAAGTAACATCTATGATTTGAATGATACTTTTTTACTTTTTTACTTTAATTATAATTTTTTGTGTATTTATAGCTAATATTTAAAAAGAATTGCAAGCTTTTAAAATTCTATATTTTTACATAGGGATGCAGTTTAGAGAACAATATATTTATACATCATTTACAATCTTTTTTTTTAAATCATAACACTTTTTTTCATCCTATTTTTTATTTATATTTCCTTCATATATATTAAAATGATTATTATCAAATTATGATCTTTAATAGAGTATGAGAATTTATTAACAATCTTGATAACTAACTGTATGCGTAATGATTTTAAAAATATTGCATTACCTCACATGCTGTTGAAATTTTCATATTTTTATACTGAGATTCAATTTCTTGTACTCATTCATTTTATATTCTATACAAATTGTCATGTAACAATATTCAAGAAATTTTATAAAGAAATGTATGAAATGTAATTTATTTAAAAGTTTATTCAGAAATAGATACTAGTACACAAAATTTAAATATCAGTGATTTTTTTTTCAATGACTGTTTATTATATTTACAAATACTGAGAACTGTATTTTGTTATTATAACGAATATATTTCCATGTCAAAATTTTTATTTTTCAATACTAAAAATTGCTAAGGAAAAAAAAAAACATATTGGTTAATGAGTCAAATGAAAAGAAATATTTACTGTTGAACAACTTTCATGCACAGGGCCAGATTTTCCTATAGGCTAACTAGGCCTCAAGATCAAGAGGTGCTTACATTCAAATTGTTTGCAAAATTAGAATTACACTATTCTAAAAACAGTAAACACTGAATCAAAAATAAGGAGAAATTCTTCTAATTTACTATTTCTTTTTAAATGTATATTTAGCTCGAATCAATTCTTAAATAAAATAACTATTAACATAAAATTTAATATGATATACAATTTGATATTTTCTTTTTTGTGATCTGGATTTTGTTTGAATAAAGCTCCATTTTTTTTATTTAGTTTAAAACTTAAAATTCATACTTAAAATTTAAATGCAAATTATTATGAAATAAATTTATCTCCGAATTGAATTTGCTTTAATCTTCAATGTATTGAATATATTTAATTTAATTTGATAGAAAATATAATTTTTATTGCATATTTTATTTTCGTAGTCAAAGAATTTTATTATTTGAATTTTGTTTCTTTGTAAATGTTTGATTAGTTATTGTTACAAGTACTCTATATGGGGCTGAGAATAAATGTCCATAAGTGTTCTTGACTTTTTATTTATTATTCGTGCCACCTTTTTTATAAAGATTAGTACCAATCACAACATTCTTCATTTAGCATATTGCTATATATCACAGTAATGGTAATGAAATACATCATTACTGTGATATATATCTCTTATGTAATTTACAAACTTAAAAAATGGGAGGTGAAAGGACCTCTTTTCATCTAAATCCAGCCCTGTTCATGCATAATAAAAAGTGTACTTAATATTTTAGATTTCTTATACTATTGAAGATTAACAAGAGAATTTATTTATTTTCCACTTATTTGAAAAAAATTGATGAAGATTTATTTTCCTTACTGGCCATAAATTGATATTCATGTTTAGATTTTTTATTGCAAATTTGATAATTTCAGAAGAAATTTCCAGAAAAATTATATTTCTTAAAAGACAAGGTCATGAACATATAGCTTTTTAAATGTTTTCGTTTCAAAAAGTAAAAACAAAATATAGTCCAAAATGTTATTAAAAATATCACTAACAGCAGAGTAATGATAGCAAATTATTGCTATTTATAACAATAAATATACATAATTCTTCTTGAAAACTATTACTACAAATATAGACATCCCTCAGATGACTGTGCTGAGAAAAGTTTTTAACAGGCAGCTGGATTATTGATGCGAGATATGCATACAATAAACTATACCTTGATTTGCCTGTAAGGAGACAAAATAATAAAAATTAAAGGATATTCACTAATGTTACGTCATGAACACATGCTTTGAATACTTATACTCACTTTTGAAATACAAAGACACAACTTGTGATTCACTTTGCATAATTTTAGGTGTCTCTGGGAGTGGCAATTTTCTCACTAAATAAATAAAATATTTGTTAAGTAAGGATACATAAATTTAAATTGATTTAGAAAGTGCGATAATGTTGAAATAAAAAATTGAGTAATTCAGAAAATTGAGACTACAAATTAGAAAATTTAAAGGATATTATATGTTATAAACAAAAATAATTTTCTCGTACTATAATGTTTTACTTTTTACAGTAGCAAGTTTAAAAGTAATAAATAACACCGAGAAAAATTGTTAATCGAAAAAAATTAAATTATGAAGTTCTAGTAGGACTGGAAACTACTATCAAGAAATAATTGTAATACATGAAAAATTTGGATTTTTATAAAGCATACAACAAATAAATTTGTAAAAGATATCATTTGTAATCTTGTATTGGCAACAGTTTCATATATCATACAACTGTGTTAGTAAACACTAAGTTTTTATAACTATAGTATTTTGAATTTCATTATTTACAAATGGAAATTTCAAAAATAATGATTATGGTTATGAAAATGGATTATTAAGGGAAACGCTGTTTATTCATTAAAAGGAGGGATCTATATGAAGACAGGTAACAGATTTTTTTATTTTACTGTAGGAGTTTTAATTTACTGTTTTTAATTGTAATGTAAATTTTTTTTAATACCTAAAACACTTTACATGTATAAATTATATCTTTAAAATTATTTTAATATAAATTTAATATTAGTAAAAAAGGATGAAAACAATGTAGTTAAATTCTTACCTTTAATAGAATTATGCTTAGAAAACACGATTATTTCTGAAGATATTTATTGAACTTCCTCTGCTGTTGATTTTTTCAAAATAGACGATTGTGTGGGTTCTTTTTTTTGGTTTTTTTTTTTTTTTGCAGTAAAAGTTTTGCTGCTCAATGTGAGTATTTGGGCTAAAATGTGAAACTAGTTCTTTGATACCATTTCTATCTCTTTTACTTCCATTGTATCAAAGAATAAAATCTCCTTGGTCTCCTTAATAATGTTATAAGTACATTATGAATACTTTGCAGATGCTTCTCCAATGTTAACAGTGTACCAAATCCTTGCTTGCATTCTGGACACATCAATGATTTAGCAGATTTTGGACTAGATAAACTATGAAATGTTTCCATATGTCTTCGTAAACAGTAACTACGTGCAAACTTCATATTGTATTCACTGCAAATAGGTTGGCAAGAATTATTCATTTCTTTTATTTTCAATCGAAGCAAAGGCTGTTAATTAAAAAAGGGAATAATTATTATATTGCAAAGTATAAAGCAATTGATCTACTGAGGTAAAATATTTAAAAATAGTATAGAATCAGCTTTATTAATTAGAAAACTAATTAATAAATGAGTAATTAGAAAATTTTCATTATTCCAACAGTAATCTATGAAATAAGTAAAAAAAATTATAATAATAATTAGTAATAATATATAGGCAATGAAAACATTTAGATTTCAAACAGATTAATAAATTAAATGTTTATGAAATCAAATTCCTCATGAATAAGGAACCATCTAAATACATTATCTATTACTATTAAATAATTTAAAAATTAATATACAATTATTTGAGGAAATTTTCTACCTTTATAATAAGAGCTTTAGGCTTAAGCAGCTATGCTCCTGCTAAAATTTTTTCCAATCGAAACAAAGCCTGTTAATTAAAAAAGGGATTAATTATATTGAAAAGTATACAACAATTGAAATACAATAACAAAATATTTAAAAATAGTCTAGAATCAGCTTCTTCAAAACAATTATAAAACAGCAATAAAATCTGTAAAACAAAAAAAATCACTAAAATGCTAATTAAATAATAATTTAATATAAAATAAAATAAAGTAAATTACATGAATTAAATAATATAAATTAAGAAATTATTTTAAAAACCGCAGCACAATAAAGCTATCGAGAAAATGGCGACATAAAGCAGAACAATTAAGAAAACAGCAATTAAATATGTAAACAAAATTATTCCCTAAAACGCTAATTAACTAATAAATTATAATAAAATAAAGTAAATGATATAAAATAAATAATACCAATTCAGATATTATTTAAAAACTGCAGCACAATGACGGTTCACAGTAAATGTCGAAACAGTCAGTCAGTCTATTTTTACGAAGTGCCTTGGCCGGTTATGGCCTGAACTCATAATCTGGCTAGATAAAACACATGGCAAATACACTCATGTCCATAAATTAAGGATAATGAAGTTCAGGCAAAGAAAGAGACAGAAGCAAAACAAATTTGACTTATTTGTAAAGTCTATTTATTAAACAAAAGGTAAAGAGCAAAAAGATGCTATATGTTTGACATAATTAATAAAAATTGCGATTTTTGCTCCCTGGAGCAAATTTCAAAAAAAGAACCTATTTACAAAAATCAGTATAACATGGTTAGTATGATGGTTAATATGGAGTATGTCTCCCGGACGATGCAATACAGGCCTTACAACGCCTAGGCATGCTGAGTATCAAATTATCAATCTGAACTTGGGGAATATTACACCACTCATCAAGCAATGCCCTCCGAAGTTCCGGTTGACAGGTGGGAGGGGGTTGACGGGCTGCAATTCGTCGGCCAAGTATATCCCACACATGCTCTATTGGATTCAAGTCCGGTGAGTATGCTGGCCAGTCCATACGGGTGATATCCTCCAATTGAAGGCAATCGTCTACAATGTTTGCACGGTGAGGACGGGCGTTGTCATCCATAAACAGAAATTCAGCACCCATGGCGCCCTGAAACAAACGTACATGTTGTTCCAGAATGACATCCCGATAGATTTGGCCTGTCATCGTTACACTCTGAACATGCAGGTCAGTTCTGGAACCAAGAATAATTCCTCCCCAAACGAGCCATCCTGCACCACCGTAACGGTGACGTTCAATGGTGTTCTCTTGGTGGTAACGGGTACCTGGCGCTCTCCATATGAAATTCCGGCGAGAATCAGACTGCAAACTAAACCTGGACTCGTCGGAAATCATCACACACGACCACTGTTGCGGTGTCCACAATGTATGCTCTCTACACCAGGTTAATCACAGGCGACAGTGAGTTGCGGTAAGTGAAACACATCTGACGGCCTACGAGCATATAGACCAATGTGCCCTAAGAGTCTGTACACGGTCTGCCTTGAAACTGTCGTACCGGTAGCTGAAGAGAGCGTACGAGACAGGTCTGATGCAGTGCTCCGTCTGTTTCTTTTGGCAGTAACTGCTAAATACTGGTCCTCATTCGGCGTTGTAACTGGGGGGCGACCTGTGCTGTAACATCTACTCACATTACCATCATCTTGGAAACGTTGCCAAAGCCTGGAGATGACACTCTGGGCGATTCCAAGTTCCTCGGATACTTCCAGCTGGGTACGTCCACACCGATGTTAATAGGCTACATGGTGAACGAGAATGAGGTGTAGAAAAAGAAAAACTGAGGTGCCTAAAATACAATACAATAGAAAGAAAGTTTGATTCCTTAGTCGCAGTTTCCCCGAAGGAAGTGTCCTTTATCCCCAGTTATTTGCAGGACATATCAGTGGAACACATGTCCCCTCGGTGTTCAATATGTTATTCGCAGCGTTTATAAGATTTATAAACAAATACGTTTATTACTTCTTTCATAAAAAATGTACTCATGTAAATGTGTGCTCATTTTTCTCATCTACAATTAAATCAAATGTGAATTTTTCCGAAATAATTTAAAGAAAATTATATCATAATACATCACGATTCGAAAAAAACAAAACGTCCATAATGCTAAGACATGGCATTTATCTGTTCATTTATTTTTGCAGAAAAAATTATTAAATTTAATTTTTTAATTGATATAGATTTTGAGATATCAGATTTTAGTAAAACGGAAAATCCCGGAAAAAATTACAGTTTCTGAATGCATCTACATACATATATACTCACATAATACTTACGCACATATATGCTTATATACATATATACATTATATATATTCACAAACATATATATTCATTCACGAATATACATATATATATTCACATACATATATATATGTATATATATATATATATATACATTCACATAAACACACATATACATACATGCATGCATACATATTCACATATACATATACATATTTAGATACATACATACATATTCGCATACATATACATTACTCACATACGTACATATATATATATTTTCGTATATATATACTATATACTTGGATTATACTCACATACGTACATATATATGTATATATTCACATATATACTTGGATTATACTCTCATACTTATAATGATACGTATATACTTACGCAAATTACATACATATTATATACACATTGCTCGCATAAATAATTCTTTGAATTTTAATGATTTTCATTACGTTACTTAACAACAAATTGTGCAATGAATACATGATTGAAAATTTTGTCGTAATTGTATGAAATAATAATTAACATACATTACATACATGCATACATTACGCACTCACATACATGCATACATTACGCCCTCACATACATGCATACATTGCATACTCACATACAGGCATACATTACATACTCACATACATACATATTTCATATATTCTCAGATACATACATGCATATCTATATATACTCATATTACATACGTATGTGCTCACGCACATTTCGTATATAAATAAATAATTCTTTTAATTTTAATGATTTTCATTACGTTACTTAACAACAAATTGTTCCATGCATACGTGATTCAAAATTTTGTTGTAATTACATTGTATAAAATAATAATTACATTTAATGGAATGTTGTTTTAGAAACGTAGCATTCTGCACTGCAATGACATACCATCACAAACGTCGGAACTGAGTTCTAACCCTTGAGATATAATTAGAGCCAGCAAGAAAAAATAAACGCATGCGCAGTGATCCAATATTTTCTTCACAGCGTATTCAAAAAGTTTGGCAATTTAACAACGGCTTTACCAAAATATACTTTGTGTTTTCCCTTCGTCATTCGAGTGTAAACAGACAGTTTGTGAAGTTTTCTTTTCTCAGTATTAAACTGTAGATTGTTTTAGAGGCTCGAATTGTTTATAGTGTAGAAGATCGGCAAGGAATACTTTGTACTGATAATTGTAATACTTACTTCCCCTTTGTACCTTGAATTTCAATTTTGAGTTGAGGTAAGAGATTCATTTTAGACTATCCTTGCCTGTTGAATCATTCTTAAACGCAAGATAAGAATAAGTTTATTTGAAAATTATGAAATCAACGTTTGGTTATCTTTTAAGAAATATTGACTCCAAATTCAAAGTATTTAAATATGTGTGTTATGTTAATCTCTTTTCTATAAACTATATGAAAAAAATTATTTCATTTGTTTTGTTACAAAGCGTATGTAGTTGTTCTAATACAGCTGACACTTAGAGACAGTTAATCTTTATGCCATAAGCAAAGCTGCGCCGCTGTTACTCATTTAGTACTACCCAGGGAGCACGTGTACCTTGAAGATAAGCTACGGACGCGGGATTAACAATACCCCCCGCAATACTCTACGATCCTGTTAGAACGGAACCTACGGTTTAAGTGAATTCGAACCACTCACAAACATCCTTGGCACCGTCGAGACTCGAACCCGAAACCTGTACTGCCGAGCACTAGCTACTCGATCATTCAGGCCCTTAGCTAAAGATTATAGAATCAATATTTATCTTTTAGAAAATATTAACTCTAAATGTAAAGTATTTAAATATGTATGTTATTTTAAGCTCTTTTTTTTTTTTTTCATAAATTATATGAAAATTATTTCATTAATGTTTATTACAAGGGGCCTGAATGGCCGAGTGGCTAGCGCGCTGGCGTTCGGTACCAGGTTTCGGTCCGAGTCCCGGCGATGCCATGGATGTTTGTGGTGGTTCGAATCCACTTTATACGGTAGGTCGCGGTCTAACAGGATGTTAGAGCGTTGAGGGAGTAGTGTACTCCGCATCCGTAGCTTATCTTCAAGCAACACGCACCTCCTGGGTAGTGATAAGTGAGTAACGTCGGTGCTGCGCTTGCTTCAAGGCATCCAAGACAACTGTCTAAGTGCTTGCCAGCTGCATTAGAAAGAAAAAAGTGTTACAAAGCGTATGTAAATTATTATAAATATCAGTCTATTAATGAGTTTTTTTCTTTTCATTACCGAATTGCATGGAGTTGAATTGCAAGCCTTCTAAATATGGATAAATCTGAATACTTGATATTGTAAATAATTTAAAATGATGGTGCATTGCTTACTACGAGTCAATCACAGTTTTTTTTCCCTTCAATTCCTTTTATTAGCTCACACTCTACCTATATATATCAATCGTTCATAAAATACTTTTTATTCCTCCACTCAAGTTCAAATACATTTTTTTCAGCTCGCAGTGGATGACACTGATTTTAATACAGTTTTTTCAAATATTAATTCAGTCATTAAATTAAATTAATTAATTTTAGGTTTTTTTACAATTAAGTTGCATGTATCTAATAATAGATGGCGCCAGATATAAAAGCAAAATTTCAACTTTATTTGTAAAGGACTTTTCTGCAATATAGTAAAAAAAGTAGGAATTGACTTAAAAAAATTTTTTTTATTACTTGTTTTCCTTCCTTTCTTTTTTTTTTTTTTTTTTTTTCTAATTGGCTTTTACGGAATGATTCTAAGCTTCTAATTCAAGATCACAATTATATCTGTGCAATAAATGTAATATCTTAGAAAATTATTTTGAATGATGGATTAGATTCAATACATCATTCAAATCACATCATTAAAAATCATCATCAAATCACATCATTTGAAAATATTTATGTTTGTATTAAAAAATAACTTTTTATTATTATTATTAATTATAATTAAAATTATTATTAACTACTTGTGAAATCTTATTCATTTTTAAAAAAGAAGAGAACATTTCATGAAAAGTAACAATATTTTTAATTAATTTTATAGCTGCAATTTGTGAAATCTTGGTAGAAAGCGATTTTGTGTATAACAATCATTTTGAGTCATAATTGTAATTTTATGTTGTATATCGAATATACAGGGATATTAAAGTCCCGCTTTCAAAATGCTGTAAAAAAAGAACTACTCGTCACAATGAGTTCAAATTTGAACTGAAGATACTTGAAGAAGGGGAAATCGGTACGGATTTAAAAAAGTTCCACCGATTTTTCTCATCAATTTGGTATGGCCTTGCAACTGTGTCACAACTGTTGAATGACTTGGAAGTCATTTTTTCCTTCAAAAAAACCGAAAAATCAAGCACATTGAACACTGCAGTTGGTTTAATGTACAACCCATACCAAATATGTTGCCATTTCGATTCAAAATATCACTGGCAGCCGAATTCACTTTCATTATGCCGCTTACAGCGCCATCTATTAATACACTTTGGAGTGTGTTTAATGCCGTGCAAAATGACAAAGCAATGTTTTTGGATGTATGCGATTCTCATAATAATACCAAGAGTACCTCTCAATAATACCATTCCAATAATAATATCAAGAATACTTCTCAATAATACCATTCTCCTAATAATACCAAGAATACCTCTCAATAATACCATTCTCCCTAATAATACCAAGAATACCTCTCAATAATACCATTCTCATAATAATACCCGATTCTCATAATAAAGCCAAAAATAATTAGAAGTAGTTAACAAATTTTAAGTAATTTCAACACGAAAAAATTTCAGTTTAAATTAAATATTATGATATGTTTTTATTAAACATAATATTTTTTTCATTTCGAAAAATTTTAAAAACTATTTTTAAGCTTGAATAAATCTCGCCAAAAGTTTTCGCATATTATTTAGCCTCAAATCAAATCCCTTTCGTTTGCGCCAATATTCAATAGCAATTTAAAAACTTTTTATCAGATAGAACTTGCTGCATTAAATAAACTCATTTGATTAGAATATTCAATTGTTTTGATCCAGTATTTATTTATACAGCTTGAAAATATGAAATGACTTAAGATCGGGCAAATATACTTCGTTAGAAATACACAAATTTTTACTTTGCACCCTAAAGTGAGTATACTAATGTGCCCAAAAAGTAAGATAAATTATTTTTTCCATGAACTCTTTATTTATTCTTCAAATTTATTTCATCGCCTTCAAAGTAATCTCTTCCGAACACAATGCATTTATGCCAACTTTTTCAATCCTCAATGCATGCTAAAAAGTCATTGGCAGGGATGGCCTTCAAAAAGAGCGCGGCGATTCACGTTGAATATCTTCAATTGACTCAAAACGGTGTCCCCTGAGTGGTCTTTTGAGTTTAGAGAATGGCCAGAAGTCGCACGGTGTAAATACGATAGTTGTGGACGATATGGGTTTCATTTTTGACGAAAAAGTCACGAATAATCAATGCAGTGTGAGTTGGCGCATTCAGTGTTTTAGGTACAAATCGAGATTTGATGCGTTTCAGGCCCAAAATGGAATGGACCAATCCTTTTGAAATTCCAACACCATCAGCAAGGTTTATAATTGTAAATAGACTATTTGCAAGCACCAAATCTTTAATTTATTGGGCGTGAGTTTCGTCGGTTGAGGTTGAGCGTCAACCAGGGGCTTTTGAATTGTTTATACCACTTCTAAACATTTCTTACCGATATAGGAATGCTCACCGAATGCCTTATGCAATATTCTATACGTTTCCGAAAAATAAAATTGTATGCAAGTTCTTTGCTCAATTAATTCAGACATTTCAAAAATCGCCGGAATCAGTTTTGACGTCTCACAAAGTCAAACGTTACCACTAATGAAGTTACTAGTAATGAAAGCCACTAATGAATATTTTAACGTCAAATTACACACAGATGTCAAGAACAGTGCCAGCAACTTAAAAAAGAAAAAAAAAATTTGAAATTCCATAAGTCCCTGGAATTTTAAATTGAAAATTAGTGTTACTTTTTCAACACTAGTATAGTCCTTTTACTGGTGGGAGGGCACTTAATCAGGACGAAAAAGGAGCAAGCATTTTTTGCACTGTTTTTAATCCACGTGTTTATCAACATATCTACCGCCAAAGCAACCTGTTTTCGTTCGGCAAAGACACCCCATCAATAAATACTTAGCTGTCTTGATAAAGTGTCGCTTTTAACCATTCCTCGCCAATTAAAATACAGCATCGAGATACCACTTTCAATTGCACCTGCGGCAAAAGACCTGCTTCATCCAGAAAATTGGTCATCCCTTTGAACAGATCGGATTCTGATCCGATAAGGGCTAATAGTCCTCAAATTCACCCTTCCATCAGCCACACATAAGATATAACACCACAACACAAAAATAATATAATTTTAAACAATAACACAAAAAATAATTTTTTTCTAATGCAGCTGGCAAACACTTAGACAGCTGTCTTGGATGCCTTAAGGCAAGCGCTGCACCGACGTTACTCACTTTGAATCACCCAGGGGGCGCGTGTAACTTGAAGGCAAGCCACAGACGCGGAGTAACAATACCTCTGTAATCCTCTACGATCATGGTTAGACCGGGACCAACAGTTTAAAGTGGATTCCGAACCACTACAAACATCCATGGCATTGCCGGGACTCGAACCCGAAACCGTGGTACCGACCGTTAGCCACTCGGTCATCAGGCCCATATAAAAAATATATTGACACCCATATGGACACACTTCCCTGGTATGAGACACAACTAACGTAAAACGACATTCTTTTTCAGATTCTTATCGTTTTCCCGAATTTTTCATATACAAATTATAGGGATTTTTATTCACTATCATTGTGATATAAAAATCACAGAATGTGCTTCAATTTTCTTCCCTAATGAAATTCAATGCTTATCTATTTCTAGCATCGCTGCCTTCGCCGGTCTCGAACTCTGAGCACTTGATGCCACACCACAGAAAGCTCTTCACGTACCTCATCGTCTGCGCGTTTCTCTTCGGGGGAATCTACGTCATTCGATTCCGACTGAAGACCGCCTCCCAGCTGCTCCCGGACTTCTTGCCCAATGCCGCCCGGTATCGACACTCCAGGGTGTGCGCCCCCTCGCCACCATCCTCGTCAACTCTGCACCCAGGAACGTCCACAGGAGACAGGTAGCAGCAGTTGCACGCACCTGAGGCCTGATTCTGTCCACGAACCTGATTGCATCTCTAATCTCAACTCGCATGCGATGAGCTTGTTAAAGCAGAAACTGCATTTCTTGCATGCCGCCAAAGATACGCAGGCCGCGAACGAGTTGCATGCGAGTTGCGCGTTAGTTTTCCTCATTTCTCTTTAACGACATACGAACCCAATCGTTATTGGTTATCCAAGATATTAGTTGTTTGCAAACGCTTGATTCAAGAGCTCCTCCTTTATTTCATGAGATTTTAAAAACTACTCTGAAAATGGAAATGTTTTTTTCTTATCCCACTTGGTCGACAGCAACGTCTAGACCAAGTCCAATACATCGTGTGGTCTCATGGAAGGAGGGAAGGGGTGGGGCAGTTTCTGTTGTGATGGAGCCCACGTAGAACTCTGACTTAGCTCCGTAACGCTGAAAAAAGAAGGGCACTGCCTCCGGGAGGATTTTTTAGGGGAACTACTCTCACATTTGCGTATCGTATGGGAAAAACCCAGAAAACTCCCACCATGTAGTCGACTAATGAGGAACATCATAAACGCCATCGCCATAATGCCACTGAGCCACGAGTCAGGTACATGAAGATGTTATTATTAATACTGGGCAATTTTATGTAGTTCAACATTTGTATCTGATGAATAAAGATTTTCAGGCACTAATATTGAAATCTCGATAAGCAGAAATCATTTGATTCATCACTTTTTCGATTCGTTACTGCCAAAAACGAAACAATTGCTGAAACACATTAAATTAATATAACATTCCGCATCATATTCTTTATTAATTTTACAAAATTAATAAAGAATATGATGCGGAATGTTATATTAATTTGGAAAACATATATAAACATATAATGCATATAAACATATTAACATATATAACTTGGAAAATATAAATGTTATACGTTTTCAAATGCAGAACTTCGATATGTACTTAGTCGTAACTGCAGCTAAAGGCTCCTTCCCACCGAGGCGACGACGCGACATGCGGCAGGCAAGAAAATTTTTTCGACCTCTTCACAGCGAAACGTCAGAAATATGTAGCATTGCGCCTGGTGAAGTTCCGCTTCGAGTTGAAAGTGGGTGAACTCGAAGCGGTGCATTTCAAACCGGTTTCAGGCGAACGTGGTGAGGCTACTGATTGGTCAACGCTTTTCGCTTAAATGTTTCTCGCCTCGGTGGGGAACGAGCCTTAACAACTTTTTGCGTATTGAAGGCGTTGCATTTGCATCTTGCTGTTATTTTGACTTTTAGGCATTATGAACAGTTTGTAATGAATTAACCAATAAAAGATTATTAGCTTTTCTTTTACGTGTATATGGGGGTCAATTGCACATTCTTTTGGTTCGCGAACATTCAAAATTTGCATTCGTCTTCTATACTATTGCTTATTATATATACACAGCTTGTACAAAAACTTATATACACTTCTTACCGCCTCAGTTGCGAGGAACAGAAATAACACATTTCTAATAGATGGGGAAAGTATATTTTCGGTTGTTTTAATATGTCAAATAACAAAAATTTGCTCCTTTTTTTTCAATTCCTTCTATTAGTTCACGCTCTCCCTATATATATCTTGTTCAAATTTTCAATCGTTCATAAAATACTTTTTATTCATCCACTCAAGTTCAAATACATTTTTTTTTTTTTTGAACTTGTAGTGGATGACACTGGTGTCAATACAGTTTTTTTCGAATATTAATTCAGTAATTAAATTTAATGAATTAAGTTTTTTTTTTTAGATTTAAGTTGTATGTATCTACCCATAGATGGCGAAAGATAAACTTAAAAAAAATGAATGAAAATTATTTATAAAGGACTTTCTGCAATACAATGAAAAAAAAAGTAGGAATTTACTTTAATTTTTTTTATATTACTTGTTTATTTGTGAAATCGATGTAGATATTTAAATTCGTAAAGTGATTTTAATTAAAGTGGAAGATTTTTTAAAATTGGAAATTAGTTATTAATGATTTAGATCAGCATAACAGTATTGTGTCGTAATGGTTTTCTTCGTTATAATTTAATAATTAGTAATGAATGAAATACATCAGAGAGTTTTTATATGTAGTATTACAGTGACAATAATTCATGACTTTAAATCAGCAAATTAGGCTTGCTCCTTTTAGATAAACTCCCGATGAGAGAAAAGACAAGATTAAAAGTTTTCCATTGGCAAGGATGTGCAAAAACTCTTTAGTGTCGGCATTAACAAAAGCCATTTTTGTCTATTACTCTTATGACTTTGCTTAATTAAAAACAATTCTCTTAATTTAGAGAGAAAAATTGTGCTTCCGCAAAAATATGAAAGTTTCATGCAATTTTTTAATAACTAAGAAAGTAACAATCACTCTCTTGTTCAATAAATTATATAAATAAATACACTGTGCCCAAAAGTAAGAACAATTATTATTTTTTTCCAAAAAACTCTTTATTTATTCTTCCAAATTTATTTCATCGCCTTCAAAGTAATCCCCTCCGAACACAATGCACTTATGCCAATGTTTTTTCCAATCCTCAATGCAGGTTAAAAAGTCATCGTCAGGGATGGCCTTCAAAGCGCGCGGCGATTCACGTTGAATCTCTTCACTCGTCTCAAAACGGTGCCCCCGGGTGGTCTTTTTGTGTTTAGGGAATAGCGAGAAGTTTTACGGTGTGAATACGGCGGTTGTGGAACGATATGATTTTCGTTTTTGGCGAA
Organism: Caerostris extrusa; assembly: GCA_021605095.1. Lineage (NCBI taxonomy): Eukaryota > Metazoa > Arthropoda > Arachnida > Araneae > Araneidae > Caerostris > Caerostris extrusa. Next base: position 14,157 of record BPLR01011366.1, on the reverse strand, counting down.
AAAGTCACGAAGAATCAATGCAGTGTGAGTTGCCGCATTCAGTGTTTTCGGTAATACTAATAAATGAAAAACAGCACTATAAATGAATAATGAATTCAAACACTAATGAATATTTTGACGTGAAATTTCACACAGATGTCGAGGACAGTGCCAGCAACCTAAAAAAGGAAAGAAAATTGAAATTCCATAAGCCCTGGCAATTTTAAATTGAAAATGGGTCTTACTTTTTGGACACAGCAGTAAATAGAATGTCGCTATTATATTTTTCTCTTTTTTTTTTTTTTTTTTATTAAAACGAGCTGTTATTCTGGGAAGTCTTTACTTGCCGGTGGTTAAAGTTTGTTAGAAAATATGTCTAAGCTTTTTCAACAACATTATATATATATATATATATATATATAAACATAACGTTATACCGTATTTTTAAATGCAGCTTCCTGGAAAGTGAAATTTCATTTCAAATTACTGGACAATTTTTAATACGCCTTTATTAGTTTCACCTGTATGTTTGCTTGTTTCTTTGGGCTCGATTTTTGCCCTACTTTAAGCGATCAGATTTAATTTAAACGTTGCAGACTTATCAAGGACCGACGACACTAAAATATTTTGATAAGTTTATTATCTTATCATGATTAGGATCGCCAGGATGAGTGATTTTATTTTTAACATATGAAAAACAATTTAACCTATGTGGAATGAAAGTACCTAAGACATTCAAACCTACGTGGGACAACGGATAACGCGCCTGACTACGGATCAGGAGATTCCCTGTTCGAATCCTGGCTGGCTCGACCTATTCGCCTTTTAGCCTTTGTTTTACTCACAATTAAATTATTCTAAGAACTATAGTTCCAGTCCTCCGTACCGGGACCTCATTTAAATATTATAGTTTAAAAACTCGCTTTTAGAGTTAATGAAACTAAAAGTAAAAAATAATTGTTAACATAAGAATAAAATGACTGACGAGAAAATGAATGTCACTGTTCTAAAAGCGTGGGTGCTTGATATCAATCGTTATAATTTTTCACTAGTTTCATTCCGAAATGCAGAGTTAGTTTAAAAATGTTATACAAAAGCACCCCACTCTTTTAGAACAATGACATTCATTTTCTCGTCAGTCATTTATTCTTATATTAACAATTATTTTTTACTTATTAGTTTGATTAACTCTAAAAGCGTGTTTTTCAGTTTTTTCAACTATATTTTTAAATAAAATTAAATAACTTTCCAAATAATAATAACTTATAAAATCTAATTTTTAATAAATAAGTCTAACGCATGTACTGGTAGGATTAAATAATCTATAAGTTATCTCACCAATATAAGGTTCCTGTATTTGAATTTTTAAAATTAGCTACCTGACTTGATAATATTATAAATTGCAGCTATAAATGCAAATGTGAATCTCTGCTAATATAAATTTTGTGAGATTGGAATTAGTGCTGCATGTTTGGCATTTGCAGTACTTGCTTTCACCCTGTTAATATAATAAGTAGCGGCCTATAATTCGCACTGTGAAATTTAAATTTTTAATCTGTGGATTATAGGCTGGTAATTAGGTACTCTATAATTAACTGTACTAGTAATATTAAGGTAGGTAGGATTAAGCAGATACTCTGTACTAGTAGGATTAAATAAACAATAAATTAGCACATTACTACAAACTTCCTGTATTTGAATTTTAAAAATTAGCTATCTTATTTGATAATATTGCAAATTGCAGCTGCAAATGCAAATGTGAATCTCTGCTAATATTAATTTTGCAAGATTGGAACTAATGCTGTATGTTTAGCATTTTGCAGTATTTGCCTTCACACTATAGTATATAATGTAGCGGCTTATAATTCACATTGCGAAATTTTAGTTTATAATAAGTGGATTAAATACAGGAAATTTGGGTACTTACAATGGTTCTTTGGGTTCATTACAATTTACAATTCAAAAAAGGTGTCCCTGGGCTTTGAAAAATTAGATGTGTAAAATCAAAAACGGTTTTGAGTCCCTGACATAAATGGTCAGGATATAACTTAATTTTCTACATTCACTGCTTTCTCTGACAGGTGATTCGTGAAACTTGGGGTCATCCAGCAGAGACCAAACTCTTGGGGTGAGCGTGGCCTTCGGAATGGGGACTGACCCTTCCTACCAGAGACCCGCTGACTGGGAAGCCGAGACCATGGGGGATGTTTACCAGCTGGCCCTTCAAGACGAGTACAGAGCTCTTCCGTGGAAGATCTTGGACCTGTTGAGAGTGGCGTCCGCTGCGTGCGGTCCAGTCCTTTCGTCGTCAAGACCGATGATGATGTCTTCGTCAACGTCTACGCTCTTCGGGATTTGTTGGAAGGTAAGATGGCAACAGATGCATGACAGATATACGGAAGTTAAGAGATCACTAAGTTAAGAAATCACCGCATATTTCCGTATATAAGCCTTGAATTTTTACGATTTTCTAAAAATTAAATTTTCGGAGGTTGGTTTCCATACGAATCCTCTAATCTAGTAAAAAATGTAGGAAATATGTTAGCTAGGCACAAGTTAAAAAATGCCCAAATATCACTAAATATAGCAAGGATAATATTTTTCGGGAATTCTTCTAAATCCATTGATAAAGGTCACAGTGCATAAGTTTATATAAGAATCCAGATTTTGCGTAAAAATTCCGATCAGTAGTCACAAATCATGAGTCGGGATTGTTTTGGGCGTCTTCGCACCCCAGCTCACAAATATGAGGCATAATGGTTAACGTCACTTTAAGAATTAGCAAAAACTGATACATGCATAATTAAATACAATTCTCTTAGAGAAATCATTAAATAACAGCTACAAATAATACAAACACCTTACTTTTTCTTTGCCTTTCGAAATTTAGTGGTCTGATGACCAACTGGCTAGCTCTCTGGCATTTGGTACCACATATTTTAGGTTCTAATGGTTAGCGAGATGTTTTAGGTTAGGTGGATGTTTGTGAGTAATTCGGAATCCACGTTAAACTGTAGGTTCCGGTCTGATTAGCACAAAAGATTCACAAATTACAGTAGAGCGACAAACCAAACCAAATCTCGAAATTTAAGAAAGAAATGATCAACAAGTCTTGTTTGTTTGTGACTAATCCTCAATGTCCTGTAGTACGGGACGGACATCCCATAAGTGATCTACTCATGGATGAAGGGAAAGGAGGCAGCTTCTGTTGTGAGAGAGCACCCGTAGGTAGAAGCCTGACTTTTGCTCTGGGACATTCTTACAGTCATATGAGACCGAGACCTAATGCTTAAAGTGGATTCCGAACCACTACAAACATCCAAGGCACCGTCGGGACTCGAATCCGAAACCGGTGGTACCGAGCGCCAGAGTGCTATCCACTGACCATTCAGGCTCATCAACAAGTCTTTGATTCATCTAGTGCAGGGATAGGCAAACTTTTCGGTCGCGGGCCAAAAATCGAGAAAAAAAGTTTGGCTGGCCAAGATAAATTTTTTAAAAACACTGCACAAGTATTACAATTTAAATATGTTAAAGAGAGGAATGAAATGGCGATTTCATTTTAAAAGTTCCTTATAGTGAGGTTCGAAGTGAGATGTACTCATTCTAAGGAACGAGGCTGAATGCTCATTTGTCAGTCTACTTCTGATATAATTCTTTCTAAAGTTCATAGTTGAAAACACTTGTTCACATATATAAGATGAAGCAAACATAGCACTGATTTTCTGGCCGTGAGATATTAAATTTGGGAGACTTACTTTCGATATGGACTTGTAAAACACTCTCTCTCTCTCTCTCTCTCTCTTGGCATATTTAGAAACAGCTGCTTGAGATGATTGTTAGATTGCAACTCAATTAATTCAACCTGCAAATATGACCTCACTGCTTCACAATTTACGTTGAAAGGCGTGGTAAAATATCCAATTCTGTTTGAATGGCACTGAAATCTGCGTTCGAACTCAAAATGCAGTTCTTTCAAGGCATCTTCATAAAATGATATTTAATCAAAGTAGAAAAGGAGATGGATATATAATATACATTTCTTTTAATTTGCCTTGGACCATCAAATTAAAATTCTATCCGCGGGCCGGGTAGAACTTTCCGGCGAGCTGGAGTTGCCCGCGGGCCGTAATTTGCCCATCCCTGATCTAGTGCTTCCCTAGGGTTTAGTTCTTACTGTCTCGTCTAAGCTCCACTTGGGTACATTCAGACTTACATCCAGAGTTTGTCTATGAATGGGGGAGGGACTAAACAAAACAGTTTATGAAAGCTCATTATGTTGTACAAAACTAAAAGTAATATAAAAGGTATTTGAATTAGAATTTACACAGATTAATAATTTACTAATAATTTTAACGTTGCCTCAAATTGATTCAAATACATTAAAAAAAGAGGACTTTAAAACTAATAACTATTGTAATGAAAATAAAAATTTAATTTCTGAAAAATTACACACAAAAAAAAAAAAATATAAATTAAAATTCAATCTGCTTTTCTCTTCTGTCAACTCATCGATGACATCTTTTATGCAAACTTCGATATTTCGATAAATAATAATAGATAAATAAATAAATCGATATTCATTCGATTTCGATAAATAATTAATAGAACTAAACCAGGTCCAAAAATAAAATTAACACTGATAAAATAAACTCAAATTCATTGAAATAAATTCACTAAATATTTTTAAAAATAATTGACTCTAAGTGGTAAATTGTTTTAAGGTGAATTTTTTCATTTCACATATGGGTTTGAGTGGGGACACCACAAGTGGATGCGCTCCTGATTTACTATTACCTCCCTTTACTTTTACCCTTCCAGGGCCTAAATGGCCGAGTGGCTAGTGCTCTGGCACTCGGTACCACAGGTTTCGGGTTCCAGTCCCCGGCGGTGCCATGGATGTTTGTAGTGGTTCGAATCCACTTTAAACCGTAGGTCCCGGTCCTAATAGGATCGTAGAGCGTTGCGGGGGCATTGTTACTCTGTGTCCGTGGCTTATCTTCAAGTTACACGCGCCCCCCTGGGTAATGTAAAGTTAGTGATGTCTGTGCAGCGCTTACCTCAAAGGCATCAAAAGACAAGTGTCTATATGTTTGCCAGCTGTATTAGAAAAAGAAACTTTTACCCCTCCTGACCCTATGCTTATAAATATTTATTGTAAATTTCTATCTGAATCTCAATAATATAATTTGTGATTCTTTTTTTTAATAAAATATTGTTTTTTATTTCTAGATTTGAGCTACAGATCTGAGGAAAAAAATTTTGGTGCTTAGTTTGGGAAGGCATGCCAGTGATACGAACCAATCGTTCTAAATGGTACCTATCGAAAGAAAAAATACGGCGAAGACCTCTACCCGCACTACTGTTCGGGATCGGCTTACATCTTTTAACTCTGTTGTTCTGGAAGCCATATTGGGACTGTCAAATCGCACCCTTCCTCTTGTGTCAGCTGAGGATGTTCACGTGACAGGGATGCTCGCACGTGAGGCTGGGATTGGCCACGTTCAGATCGGCAATCGGTACGCACTTGCCTCCACTGACGAAGAAAAGATAGCCAGTGGTCAAACGATTTTTGCTCACCTAGGACCTGATGCAGATGTCAGAATGGAACAGATATGGAATTATTTGGTGTCGAATAAAAGAAAAAGACGAATCGATCTTCCGATGGGCTGTGATAAAATCCCGTCTGGGAAGAAGTTTCTTTTAAATTGCAGTGAAATAATTGCAAAATAAGTCTTAAGCAGGTCTTAAGATAACTATTTTTGTGTAACATTTTTCCTACAAAGTGGTTAAAAAAATATAACAATGCATTTTTATGAACTACTTGTGACGTTGCATTATTTTGTTTTGGTGCAGCTAGTAATACAAAGACAGTTAATCTTTATGCTGGAAGCAAGGGCTACATCACTGCTATTCATTTAGCAGCTACCCAGCGGGTGCGTGTAGCTTGAAGATAGGTTACACTAATAGGCTAATAATGGTATTATAATAAAATAGCAAACTTTTTTAGTTATTGTAATTCAATTAGAGCCTGAATGAATGATAGAAATGATGGTTGATCTTTTTATATGAGTTGAACATGATAGTTGTTTTTTCAATTCTTTCTATTAGCTCACACTCTCCCTATATATATATTGTTCAAATTTTCAATCGTTAATAATATACTTTTTATTCACCCACTCAAGTTCAAATAAAAATTTTTTTTGAACTTGTAGTGGAGGACACTGGATGTTAACACAGTTTTTTCAAACATTAATTCAGTAATTAAATTTAATGAATTAATTTTAATTTTTTAGATTTAAGTTGCATGTATCTACAAATAGATGGCGCCAGATAAACTTAAAAAAATGAATGAAAATTATTTATAAAGGACTTTCTGCAATTAAGTGAAAAAAATAGGAATTAACTTAATTTTTTTATTTTTTATATTATTTGTTTTATATGAGTTTTATATTGCGATATTTAGAAGGATATTGAATACATACATTTATATCAAACGATCAAAGTGTTATTTTTGTTTTTAAGTGCTTATATTAATGGGAAATATTAGTATTCACTCGACACTTTATTTATTAGACTAAAATAAACAAACTATAGCAACATTTACGCCATACCAATTATTTGTGATACCGTAAAGATTGTGTGTATTGTGCAAATAAAAACAAATGTGACAACGAGTTGGTCAATGTCAAAATTAGATAAAATGTTTGAAAACTAAATAATTCATCAAACAAATTTTTTAGTCTAATTAATAGAAATATTTCTATACATGACAATCCCATTTGTACTCTTCGTTGCCTTTTTTCATATAGATTATATAAAAAAGGCAAAGAAGAATTGTTTGTTGTTTGAGAAGAGTCAATTGTTTAATGTTGGTTGCATAAATCATATAATTTAATTTTTTTAATAAATATTAAACTGTTAAAAACTGCTTATTACTATGAAAAAATTAAAAGAGAATCACTTATGGTATTAAAAAAAAAAAAACAATACAATCAACCTTTCCTGACTGACTGAGCCACTACAGAAATGAAATGTATTAATGGCGCCCTCTAGTGTTATCAGGAGAAATTAAGGAATTTATGTTGGAGATTAAATAATAATAAAAGAAAATTTAAAAATTGGATTTTAAATCTCGAACGATTATTGGACCATTAATCAATGCTAAGAATGATTACCAATTTGCTCAGATATTTCTGAATTATAGATATCAGACAAGAAATTTCCCTCCCTAGTTTTAAACACTTTGTATTTGAAATTGCCAATAATTTTCATAAATCCATTCCTAACATCAATAATTCTGTTTTAAATAATCTTAGTAATTACGAATATGATATTTCTCTCTACAAAAATTGTAAAAGAGTTCGTACATCAAATCGTCACACTTCTCAATATTTTTCATTAATTTTATTTTTTCTACTTCCTGAATTACCATACAGTACACTGCTGAATCACGATTCACTTTATTCAAATATCCATAGCATATTAGAAACTTCTATGCACTGCTGCCTTCATCTAGTCATAAGTTTCTGTCAGTGACAGATTAAGGCTTAGGCCCGGCCTAGGCGCCAAATTTTTAGGGGCGGCAAAAATTTGAAATCGATTTTGTTTTTTATCAACTGTAAAACCGAATTTTAATGCTTCTTTTCTTGCTTTGACAAGCTCAAGATGCCAATATTTAAATGGTAGAATTATTTTTAAAATAGTTAATCGTGTGAGTAGTAAAATTTAAAATATCTAACAAATAGATACTAAAAAATTTTCGAAATTTTTTTTTTCATAAATTTTTCTTAAAAATCTAAATGTAGCGTTAGTTTGCTCAACATTATAACACAAAATATTAACTCACCAATTTAATTATACCTTTGTTCCTCAAAAACTTTATTATTATTTTTTAATCTCATATAAAAATTTTATAGTTTTACTTAATATGAAGTGTTTTTCAAAGATTACCATGATCAATTTAGAAAGGTCGTACTAGAACTAGGAAAATCACAAAAATATAAAGAAATTGGCCTCGAAACACAAATTAAATGAGTCAATTTATCTGATTAATAAAAGAAATTGATAACAATTTTTAATAACATTGCAAAGAATAATTTTGAAATAGAATTCAAAATTAAATTTTTATTAGGTAAATTGTGAAAAAAAATTATCCTAAAGTAATTAGTCATATAATAAAAAGGACATACATTTTTATATTTAATCAAAGTGTCATTAAAAGCTGAATAGTACTGTGTCCAAAAAGTAAGACCAATTTTAAATTTAAAATTTTCGGGGCATATGGAATTCAATTTCTTTTAAGTTCCTGGCACTGTCCTTGACATCTGTGTGAAATTGGACTTGAAAATATTCATTAGTGTTTGAGTTACGCTTGGCTTTGCGAGACTCACAAAGTGATTCCGGCGATTTTTGAAATGTCTGAATTAATTGAGCAATGAACTTGCATTCAATTTTGTTTGCGAAAATGTATAGAATGTTGCAGAAGACATTCGGTGAGCATTCCTATATCGGAAAGAAATGTTTAGCAGTGGTATAAACAAATAAAAGAAGGCAGAGAACGCGTTGAAGTCGAAGAACCCCCTGGTCGACCATCAACCTCCACCGACGAAGCTCACGTCCAAAAAAATTAAAGATTTGGTGCTTGCAAACCGTCGATTTGCAACTTGCTTGTGATGTTGGAATTTCAAAAGGATCGGTCAATTCCATTTTGGGCCTCAAACGCGTTAAATCTTGATTGGTGCCGAGATTTGACGCGTTAATGCGCCAGCTCACACTGCATTTTCTTTTCGTGACTTTTTCGCCAAATATGAAACCCATATCGTCCCACAACCATCGTATTCACACCGATCCTTTTGAAATTCCAACATCTTCAGCAAGATCTCTATTTGCAAATCGACGGTTTTCAAGCACCAAATCTTTAATTTTTTGGACGTGAACTTCGTCGATGGAGGTTGATGGTCGACCAGGGGGCTCTTCGTCTTCCACGCGTTCTCTGCTATCTGTTTATACCACTCCTAAACATTTCTTTCCGATATAGGAATGCTCACCGAATGTCTTCTGCAACATTCTATACATTTTCGCAAACAAAATTGAATGCAAGATCTTTGCTCAATTAATTCAGACATTTCAAAAATCGCCGGAATCACTTTTGTGAGTCTCGGCTTCAAAAGCGTAACTCAAACACTAATGAATATTGTCACGTCCAATTTCACACAGATATCAAGGATAGTGATAGGAACCTAGAAATTGAAATTCCATATTCCCTGGGAATTTTAAAGCTAAAATTGGTCTTCTGATTTCCCTGGACTCAAAAGACCACTACGGGGACACCTTTTTTGAGTCTATTGAAGAGATTCATCGTGAATTTTCGGTCATGTTGGGAATTTATGGATGGCCATTTACAATCCTGAATCTTTTTTTGTTCTGATTGTGACTACTGACATCTTTTATGACTCAACTTTCCCCGTTAAGGCTCCTCCAGATGAAGGAGCCTGAATGGGCGAGTGGCTAGCGCTCGGTACCACAGGTTTCGGGTTCGAGTCCCGGCTTAGAGCGTTGTTCTGAGAACCTTACCCAGTAAAAACCATCTCCTGTCTCGAAAGCGGTCTGATGGCCAATTAGCTAGCACTCTGCCCTTTGGTACCTCACACTTCAGGTTCAAATCTGGCGGTGCCATGGATGTTTGTAGTGGTTCGAATCCCCCTTTAAACTGTAGGCCCCTATCTGCTTAGCCTAAAGTGTGCACAAGTAGAGCGACAAAAAACCAAACCTCCAGTTGAGAGCACGAGCCCCCTCCCTCCCTCTGCGATCGTCTCCGTTTTGACAGCGAGAAACAAGCCAACCTTATCTCTGACTGTGAGTGACAGTTGGTCGTAAATGGACACCCTTTGAGGTGCGGAAGAAACAGACTAGGGCAGGGATGGACAAACTACGGCCCACTGGAAGATTCTATCCGGCCCATGGATAGAATTTTAATTTGTCGGTCAGAGGCAAATTAAAAGAAATATATATTTATATATTATACATCTACTTTTCTACTTTGATTAAATATTATTTTATTTTATTAAAAAAATTATTGTTTTTAATATTATTATTTTTATCTCAATTCCCGTGGTAAAATTCAATATCCTTAGTAAATGAAGAGTAGCTTAAGAATTACGAAGATAGCTTGAAAAACTGCATTTTGAGTTCGAACGCAGATTACAAGATTTCAGTGCCATTCAAACAGAATTTGATATTTTTACCATGCCTTTCAACGTAAATTGTGAAGTAGTGAGGTCAGATTAGCAAATTGAATTAATTGAAAACTTCAGGATTTTTAACAGTAAACTCTATTTATATAAAAGAAGTGCACACATACTTGCATACATACTGACATACATACTACTGTGCCCAAAAATAAGACCAAATATTTTTTTTTCAAAACTCTTTATTTGTTCTTCCAAATTTATTTTATTGCCTTCAAAGTAACCCCTCCGGACACAATGCACTTATGACAACTTTTTTTTCCCATCCTCAATGCATGCTGAAAGTCATCGGAGGGATGGCCGTCAAAGCGCGCGGCGATTCATGTTGAATCTCTTCAAACGGTTGCCCGGAGTGGTCTTTTGAGTTTAGAGAATAGCCAGAAGACGCACGGTGTGAAGACGGTGGTTGTGGAACGATATGGGTTTCATTTTTGGCGAAAAAGTCACGAAGAATCAATGCAGTGTGAGCTGGCGCATTCAGTGCTTTCGGTACCAATCGAGATTCGACGCGTTTGAGGCCCAAAATGAAATTGTCCGATCATTTTGAAGTTCCAAAATCAGCAGCAAGGTTTCTGCAATGTAAGTTCTTTGCTCAATTAATTCAAACAGGGCCAACAACCTAAAAAGAAAAGAAATTGAAATACCATAAGCCCCGGGAATTTTAAATTGAAAGTTGGTTTTATTTTTTGGGCACAGTAGTAGCATTTCCTCTGCCTCAGTTTTTCATTATTATAATTATCAAAATGAGTTAATACAATTACTTCCCTAAGAGGCGAAATTTTCAGTCTTTATAGTGAAAAAGAAATGGATTTTATTTTATGTTTCATGTTTAATCTGCATGTTGTGGGTATCATGTTTTTAATATCTTTAAAATTTGTGAGAAAAACAGTTGCACTGTAGAGCAGAATAATTAGATTTTAAACAAAATAACTGTGTTGCCAGTAGCTGATTGCTGAACTTGGATATATATAAAAAAAATTGTGATTGTAAATTTATATTAAATTTTAAAAAAATTAACTGACAAAAAAAAAAAAAAGCGAAAGAACAAATTTTTTATTCATATACATATTTTCAGACTGAAATTTCACAGAATTATTTGTTTATTTATTTATTTTTTGCTAAGAAACACTTTTTTTTTTTTTTTTGTTCTAATGCAGCTGGCAAACATTTAGACAACTGTCTTTGATGCCTTAAGGCAAGCGCTGCAGTGACGTTACTCACTTTGCACTACGCAGGAGGTGCGTGTAGTTTGAAGATAAGCTATGGGCGCGGAGTAACAATATCTCTGTAACCCTCTACACCCGTATTAGACCGGGACCAACAGTTTAAATTGGATTCCGAACCACTACAAACATCCATGCCACCACCGGGACTCGAACCCGAAACCTGTGGTACCGCTAGACACTCGGCCATTCATGCCCTTACTAAGAACCATATGTTCTACCATTTATATTACAAGAATTTTTTATAACTTGTTTTTTGATTGAAATTTATATAAACACGAACTTTTCTAAAAAGCAATAAAAAAAGTATTTCTTTTTCCCCATTTTAGACATTGATCGTTTTCCCTGAAATATCGGAAATATGAAATATATTCGAGGACTACCTTGCTAATTGATACTTATTATTTATTTGTTATTATTTAAATAAATATAATAACCCTATTTCCAAAATAAGTTCTATAAACAGTATGAAATTTAATGAAATATATTTAATTATACATACATACCACTGGGACACCACGCTTTCACAAATATTGCCCCGAGTCTCCCACTTTTTGCAAACAGTGATTAAAATGCGATACAGAGCACTATTTGCTATAGTTGATGTATTACATCAGTGGACCTTCTATTTAAACAGCATATCGATGAGAGGACATTGCTCTAAGGTTGACTTTTTAGAGGTAGCTGCCCCACATTTGGTGCCGTATGAAATGCATGTCGTATGAACCGAAAATGATGATGCACATGCCATAATTGACAATGAATCTTCTCGTTACTAAAAGCAATGATAACTCGTGTACAATTTATTCACCATGATATGTCCATTTAAATTTCTTTTTAAAAATATTACAGATGATGAAAAAAATTTTTATAAATATTTTCATTATTTTTATAAATTTCTTTTATAAATATTACAGTTAATTCGTTTAAAAGATTTTCGAATTCGATAAAAAAATTAAAACATGATTCAGTTTTAGTTTAGTAAAATAAACTTTATAAAAAATATTTTATTCAATTTTTATTGCAGACTGCAAAAATTAGAACCTTTATGATTAATGTGCTAGAGAAGGAAGGTTTCATATTATTTATAATATATTTTTTTTATTATATAATTTTAATTATTTATAACATATTTTTTATTTATCGTTAAAAACATTCCATTTTTAAAATTGTTGCTTTGTAGTCCAATAAAAATGAGCAAACTTATTTCGATCGACGCATGTTACTGAACAAAAAGTTTTTTTTTTAGGCCAGAGTGAAAAAAAAATATTAAAAAATCGAAAATTAAAAAATCATTTGACGTGCTCGTTGGCGCTTGATTAGTTCGAAAATCGAATCAAATATCTGAAACACATAAGCAAATTGACGTAATATCACTCCTCAACAAGTTTATTTATTTTCTTTTCAATTCTTATTACACATATATTTTTTTATTTCCACTGGCAGATTATGAACAGTTACAGCAAAAAAGAACAACGAGAAAAGAAAAAAACTTACAACATACAACAACAACAAAACATGCTGAAACAGAGTTCATACAATCTAACAATAATGTTAAAAGTCGCAGATCTTAGCCACTAAAAAGTGTTACCAGGTGCAATCACTTGGGAAAGGTAGATCTTCTGCGCACCCTTTCTTATTACATAAAGGGAAGAAATAAATATGACGGAAATGGGGCCTGAATGGCCGAGTAGCTAGTGCCTGGCGCTCGGTACAACAGGCTTTTCAGGTTCGAGTCCCGGCGGTGCGCACGAGATGTTTGTAATTGTGGTTCCGGAATCCCCTTTAAGTCGTAGGTCCCGGTCCTAATAGGATCGTAGAGCGTTGCGCGTGTTACCCAGCTGTCCGTATCCTCGAAGTACACGCGCGTGGTGCAATGCACCAAGTGAGCTCAACGTCCGTGCAGCTTTTGCCTTAAGGCACCTACAGACCAAGCTGTCTACCAAGCAAGTGTGTTTGTCAGCCGCATTAGAACTAAAAATATATATATATGACTGAAATAAATCAACACTTTGACGAAAATAAGAAAAGGAAATCAATTCGTCAAACACCGGGTTCTTTTTTAGTTCACAAAGGGTTGTTGTGGGTGGTTCAAAAATAAATCAGCTCTACTGAATTAATTCTGATTATTTCATGACACACTCTAGGAATAATTAAAACTTTGTCGTATTTACAAATTAATAGTAATGCCACACGTAATCTCTAATGCCATAAAACTTAATTTCTCTCAATATACCTCTCTCCCACTTCTAAGATTACACTCCTCTCTTGTTTTCCAAGCAGGCTCTCAAACTCGCACTTCTTTCGACCAATTAAATTAGCGTCGCAGCGCCATCTAGCAACATTCATTCTCTCTTTCACAACACTTTTAACGCGCACATAAACAGCCCATTTCAAAATCCTGAGTATCCATAAATTAAATACATCTGCTTTGCACAGAAAAACAACTACTTAACTAGATGGTAATGTTCCAATTTATTGACACAGTTCAAAAACAGAACTTCAAGAATGATTAATAGTTATTAAATACTTTATTGAGAAAACATAAACCTCTCTCATATATTATGATCTCTATATTAAGTGTTTATTTTTTTAATGCAATGGGCTTAAAGCTAAAGTAACTTCACCATTTCTACATGCAAAGAAGGATCTAACGGTTTTCTAGCAACCAAGGAGCTCTGTCTACCTACAAATCGTCGTCGAAC
>BPLR01011365.1:0-27913 GCA_021605095.1 Caerostris extrusa | reverse complement strand
TTTATTTATATATAAGCGCTAGTAATATTGCAATAACCATACTATCTCATGTTCTTAGGTGGCCTGATGGCCAATTGGCTAGCTCTCTGGCAGTTGGTACCATAGGCTTCAGGTACAAATTTTGGTGGTGGCCTGCATGTTTGTTATGATTCGGAACCACATTAAACTGTAGGTCATGTCTAATAAACAGAAAGTGTGCATAAATGGTTTAACATACCGTCATTTTAAACTACCGTCATGTTAATAAAGCCACACCATTAAGATTTTTGCCACTGCACATTTCTCATGGTGGTTAGCAATCAATAATTTAAGATGCATCCCATTCTTCAGATGAAAGTTCCAGATAAATTTATTAAAATAAAGTTCAGAAAACTCGGGTGCTCCCATCTCTATTGATATTCTCATTACTTGGCTTTTTTCAAACAACTGTTAAATGCGATTATCTCATCGACGATGGAGACTCATCTGCATTCATATAGTGGTTGGTAAGAGGAAAACCACCAGTACAGGCTCAATTAATTCAGAGGTCTATTAAAGACTCACTTCGACTAAATTTATTAAAAAGCATTTTCAGAACGGCGCACTCTACGTCTGGCAAATTTCCTTTCCCTGGGCAAAACCCCAAAAGAACAAGAAAGCGTTTGGCCCTTCCTCCCCCTGAAAATCCCGGGCGACTTCAAAGGAAGAGAAGATCAGAATTTAGTTGAAGATACGGAGGAAGGTATTGTGATTACGGCATTCCAGAAGAAAAGGACTTCAAGATTTAATAGCTAAAAGGCGCTCTCTGATCTTATGTTAATTAAAAGACGTGGAATGCCTAGGCATCTTAATAGCACGCGATTCACCGAATAGTTGACCCCCTGAGTGCAATACCCCAGGCAGAAGATTTTGCAAAAGGGGGATGGCTTCCTGCTGTGTTCGCCTTTAATTTCATCATTTTGGCGATTGAAGGTCACATTAATTTCAAAAATTACTGTTCTGTTTTGTTCTCTCTGTTGCACTGTGGCGTAATGTTGCTTACGCGGAATGGAAAACTATTACATCTACAACTGAAATAATTAATATCCAACACAACTCCTGTTCCTCTGAGTAATTAGTTTTAAAGTTATTAGTCATTCCAGCTGTTGTTGGTACTTTTAGCGTTTTCGGCTGACGATGAATTTACAGCAGCACACTGTTGTTGGTCAGATATAATATTGCTGGTTTCATACGACATTTAATCAAAAAGTGCAAACATGGTGTATGTCCAAGAAATCGCGGTAATCTGCAAACATTACTTAAACTTATGTTGTAATACAGTTATGTTCCCCAAATTCCTTGAATGTTGTTACTTCATGTCCTTTGTAACATCATATCTTTTGCTTTTATTTTTTAATATTGCTGGAAAGATTCCATTATGTAGTTACGAAAGTGCTGTAATTTTGTAAATGGAGAAATATTTTACTGAAGAAGTTCTTTTAACTTTAAAAGGAAACTCAAACTGAAACAAACTATTTGAAATAGGGAGTATTAGCACTATTTAAGGATATATGGCATTTAGTTTTAAGTTTTGATTGTGAATGTAATTTAGTGAATTACACCATTTTATTCATATATTCGTAATATGGCATCCTTTATATCTCACGTTGTTCTAGATGTACTTGTAAATACATCATGCTGTTCTAAATGTATCATGGATATTTAATGTTTCCTAAATGTGCGTGAATATCTCATATTGTTTTAGCTGCACTCATATCTCTTGCTTTAAATGTACTCGTAAATTCCTTTATAAATCATTCTATGGCCTTAGCAGTGGTCGTATGTTACATTTAATATTACACGACTTAATTAAAATACTTTTACAAATTTTAGTCCTTGAACTGTCAATATGTTAAGTAAAAAAAAAAAAAAGTAAAACATTAAGTAAGGATCTACCATTCAATCCCACAAAAGCTATAAACCTTGAACTCAAAGTTGATAGATCTTCCTTTACGTTAGTCTTTGGACTACAAACGTTTTTTTTTTTTCGCCCGTTAGACTTTAGAACAGATAATGGGGAGGGAAAAGGAGTCGAGTTAAGTGTTCCACACAGTACAGAGAGTACAAATGGTCGAGAGAATAGTTCCAGGCATTACAGATGGTACAAAGAAAAAAACTAAAAATAACTGGTTTTTAAGATGATTTTGTAAATACTTGCTATATAATTGTGTTATGTGTTGCAGTTGTATAGCTGTCTTTGCAAATTTTAATAAATATGGTAATTAAACATGCTGTTCTAATGCAGCTGGTAATACACAGATAGTTGATCTTTATGCCATAAGCAAGGGATACACCACTGTTACTCATTTAGCACTACCCAGTGGGCACGTATAGCTTGAAGACATGCTACGGACGCGAGTAACCCCCATGGTAGCTAAACTTTTGAATTTATTTTACGAAATAATTTAGTCTATCCATGAACAACACTGAATCAAGACCGCACATTTATGGTCCTAACTTTTACTCATTGGTAAAGCATTTACAATAAATATTTACGATTTAAAAGCAGGAATTTTTTTAAGAAGGAATAACTTCTAGATAGAATTGGTTGAAACAAATTCGTTGCGAAGAAATAAAAATGAATGTATTGGATGAACATTTAAATCGCAATTTTTTTTGAAAAAGTTCTATTTCATATTAAATTTTTTCTTTAAAATTAAAATGTCGACATTTAAAACATTTTACATTAAACATTTAGCAAGAATGTTAAAACTCAACACGTACAGTACAAAAACAAATAACTTATTCAGATGAAAAAAAAAAAAAAAACTTTTTCATTATGTTGTTTCTTTTTAAGCGTGCTAACTACACGAGATAATTAATCTCGAGATTTATAAAAAAAAAAATTTATTTTATTGAAATGAAAACATTGATATTTTTTTTTTTTATGCAAATATTGAACCAAATTTATGAAAAAAATTGACTGAATCAATATGTATTCAAACATTTTTTTTTATCAAAACTTCTGATAGGAATCAATTATTTCATCTTTAAGGATTCTAAGAAAAAAATTTCTTTAATTAATTCCTTCAACCTGAAAACATTCATTTATTTTTCAGATATGTGTTTTTTTTTCCGTTCTCTGCAATCAAAAGTCACATCTGTATTTCAAAGCGTCATTAATCAATATGACATTTCCTTTTTTTATAAAAGAGTTTCAGTAAGTCAAAATAAAAAAGCTGATACATATTATTTTTTATATTTAATAAATTTTATCTTTTCAGCTTACACGCCGTTTTTTTTTTTTGAGAGTAAGATTGTTTTAAAAAGTCGTTTTTACTTTTTAAATAAATAATTAAATATTGAAACTGTTCAACTTTTTTCTAACTTTTCTGTTTAATGGTTAGAATTTTACTGCTGTTATTAATTATCCTATTTAACAATTTTATTTGTGAAAAAGTTACTTTGAAATAAATTTTAAAAAGTTGATTGTATATAAAAAATGCTTTAGAATTAGATCAAGGATTAAAAAAGAACACAATTCGAGAATCAGCATATAAAATGTTTAAAATTTGTATTTAAATGAATTTATTTTAAATACTTGTAATGTTATTTTTACAACTTTAATTTAAGTATAACATATTTATATCCAATATTTAGTTTATGACAAGTCTTTTTTTATCAAGTCATATGTAAGTCATATTTGCCAAGTAGTACATATTTTATATCAACTCCTACATTTTTATTTAATTAAAACTGCATTTTGTTTTTTGATATCTAAAGTTTTCTAGATATTTTTTTTTCAAGAACATTTTAACTTGACTAGTTAGCAATGGTTTCTAGATAAAAATTCTAAAAATTTTATTTTGAATTACGTAAAAACTTTACAGATTATAAATAATAACTATCAAAATAGCAACTCTTTTATCATTCAAGAGTTTTGTTACTGAATTTACTGAAAGAAACACAAAAATTTCAAAAACAGTAAAACGTATTCACTCTTTGTCAACATTGCAGGAAGTACAAGTGAATATATATGACTATGCTATACGAACAAGAAGTTTCTTTCATTATTATATTTTATACAAAACCATCCTGCATTTACCTTTTATCAATTTAAATGATAAATATTGACTGAATAACTCTTAACTATAACTATAATAACCAGAATAACTATAAACTATTTAACCCATAGTAACTCTTTAATTATTAAAATAAAATGATATGCGTATTATTTTTCAATTGATTTGTATTGGGAATGATATACAATGATTAAAAATCAGATTAAAATTATTTGAGTAGTCAAATTCTAATGATGAATGAATTATTGATGACTTGTTAATGCTATGATACTACATCATATTGAAGTGTTCCTTAAGAATACTAAAAATTGTGGAATTAGCCAAATTCTGTTCAACAAAAGTCTGCTTATAAATGGCTAAGATAAATAGGCTACAGAAGAATTATTTATATGTTGAAGAATTTTCTATGGAATATCGAATTTCAATGCATATCATTAAGTTTTGAATAAATATATTTATATAAATAACCTGATATCCTGACGAAAATATGTTTAAAATTGAAAATTAAAAGCCAATTTACTCTTAATCCAAACTTTTAAATTCCCTTAAAATGTTAATAAAATGAAGAAAATAAATTATATTTTCCTTTATTAACAAAATCCACTTTTGATTTTGTGGCAGCTTTAATGATATATGTTAAATAATTTTTGAGTGTTTTTTTATGCCATGCCAAGACTTAAACAGAAATCTCGTATTTTATCTTAATATAAATCACATAAATTAAGTATGAACTTGTTAAAAATTACGATTAACTAAATTTAAGAACAAGCCCAGAACTAAATAAATTTGCTATCAATTCATGTAAAGATTAATTAAAACGTCGCCAAACCCAATCTGCATAGGCGTGATGCTGCATAAATATTTCTCACCGAAAACTAATCATGGTGGTTTGACGGATGCATAAAAAAGGCATGTGGCGCCTTGTTATTAACCATTCTTCTGCCATGAATCATACAGTTAGTATTCGATTACGATTAAAACGCCTGGAAATCTGCTGGAACCTTTCCAAATGGAGGTGAACCTATGTATAAAAAGACGAACGCTAGGCAAGATGATCCATTGCGTAAAATCATGTTTCCCTTTCCTGCATAGTTGTCTCCAACAACTAAAGAGGCATTCAGCTCAGTCCGTGATTGACCTTAATGAAGTTCAGCTATTGAGTTACTTTTCCCTTATTAATGGGACTTTTTTTTTTTTTAGCCTTTTGAGATAGCGTCCTTTATTCATGCCTTTTCTTCGAAATAATCTTCCCCTAATGAGTAAGAGTAGGGATTTTTTTTTTTTGTTGGTTGCTGCTAATAATAAATCCTGCCATGGCGACATACATGATGGCATGTTGATGGTTGGGGAAAAAATTGTTTTAAAGTGAAGTATTTTGGCAAAGAAGAAGGATTAACAAACAGGCCATCGATAGAATAAAATTAGGATTCAATAAATTAGTTTGATTGCATTGAGCAAAATTTATATACTCAAGTTATGGTTTCAGAGTTCGTTATTGAAACCACAATTTTAAAAGTCTGGTTTTTATTTTCCAAAAATGTGATGCTATGTTTATAAGGATTTTGACAAAAGGAGAAGGTTTAAAAAACAGATCATCGATGGAATAATATTAGTATTCAATGAAACGCATTTTGATTGCATTGAGCAAAAATTATGTCTTTATGTTTTGATTTCAGAAGTTTGATATTGAACCACGATTCGTAAAGGACTGATTTTTATTCTCCAAAAACGTGATGTCATGTTGATGGTGGTAAAAAAAAAATGTTTTAATGAAGGAATGTGGAAAAAGAAAGGATTAACAAGACAGGTCATAGATAGAATAATATTAGGGTTTGATAAAAAGCGTTTTGATTGCATTGAACAAAACTTATGTCCTGAAAGTTTTGGTTTCAAAGTTTGTTATTGAACCATAATCTTTAAAAGACTTTTTTTTTGTATTTTCAAAACACCAAATTCCTGTGATATACAAATTTGTCTTTTGTAAAAGTATTATAAAAGGAAAACAAATTAAAATAAAAATAGATTTTAAAATAAATATTTATGGATATGACAATTAGAACACATAAATGTTATTTAAAAACTTATAAGTACAAAAACTGACAAAATAATTAACCGAATGCATGACATTTATTTCAAATAAATACTTTTTTTGCATCAAGTAAATATGATGTAATGCATCTTTAATTGATTGTATTGAGCGTTATTTCCCGTTATAGAATATTCTTTTTAAATACTTAGAAGGGACTCAATTGATGGCACAATGATAACTTCAATGAGGAGAAGGCCATGTTTGAATTCGTTGAATCGTTACTACTACTGGGAAACCTACTACCTGTATTCGCTACATGCAAATTGTTGTAACCATCAAACCCATCATAGCATTCTCAATTCATAAACTCTGAAGTGTCTTGCATTCCGACATCTCAATAAAAAATTGTTATATATATATATATATAACAATTGTTTTAGTTATATACATGTATATATAACTAAAAAACAGTTTAGCAGTTATATATATATATAACTATTAATGATATATGTATTGAAAAATAAAAGGATTTCACGGTTTATTTTATCTAAGCTTCTGAAATTTTAAAATGCATTTAAACTAAAAAAATTCTTTATTATCCATTTATTATAAATATAATTATTATGTCTTCTAAGTTTATAGGAATTCTTTCAGTAATAACAAGTTTTAATATTTAATAACACACTTTAGGAAACTAAAATATTATCAGCAAATCGATGAAAATTTTAAGTAATATCTAGATTCATTCTTCAATGAATCGAATAGTAATTTAATCAGCAATATCAATAATTACAACAGCAATATTTTATATCGAGAATTTTCTGTAAATATTTCAATAAAAGCTAATATTATTACAAAAGCAAATTGAATTTTTTTTTGTTTAGAAACATGAAGTTTTCTTTATTTATTAGATCAAAACATCTTTTTATTAACCCAGTTAACAGAGTATTGATTCACGATGAATTCATTTCGGTAATTTTAATCATAGAAACAACTTTTTTTTTTCTCTTTCAAGAAATATGATTGCTTTTTAATAAACGTGAGCAATATTATCATCGATTCATTTTTAATCAATTCCAATACATTATTATTTAATATTTTAGACGTATTACTTATTTGGAATGAGGCATATTCTTTTATTCCAGCATTGGATGAACATCAGATTTATTCATTAATTCTCTTGGAAAAATATTGAAAATATTCAAAATTTAATAAAACTTTTTCCAATGAATAAATTATTATGGCATTCTGTTTGAATATATTATCCCTTTTGTATGAGCTCATAGAAAATGAAATTCTCAAAAACTTTATCTAAGCCATATTAATTTATTCAATAAAAATAAGTTTTATTACAACAAGTCCATTATGTATCAAATTTTCAACACGTAATCTTCTACTTAAACCACTGATGTATTTCTAATAGGGGAAAAAAAGAATTATAATGAGCCATTTCTATTCCAGAAAGCATCCAGATGTAAAATATAATTATCAAAAAAGCAGATCATTATTTGGCAATTTTCGTCGTGAAATATAACATTAGGAGTCATAATGTAATTTATTTTCTCTGTAATAACTACTTTTTAATAACTAATAAACTCATACTTTATGTCTTTAAATGGCATTTTTATATCACGAGTTTTAAACTGTGAATAACTATAAGATTCAAATTGATTTTAAGAAATATATTATGAAATTTTAACTAACATATAATTAAACTAAACTTGAAAAAGTGAGAGATTTACTGTTGATTTAATTTATTCTTCTTAAAATAAAATTTATAAAAATTATTAATATTTTTAAATTAAAAATCATAGAAATGAAATTCTCTAAAACTTTTATCTAAAAGCCATATTATTCAATAAAAGCAAGTAATGTAAAAAAAAATTTTTTTAAGTCAATTCCTACTTTTTTCCACTATATTGCAGAAAAGTCCTTTACAAACAAAGTTGAAATTTTCCTTTTACATCTGGCGCCATCTATTATTAGATAGATGCAATTTAAATCTAAAAGAAAGTTAAAATTAATTCATTTAATTTAATTAATGAATTAATATTTGAAAAAAACTGTATTAACATCAAGTGTCCTTCACTACAAGTTCAAAAAAATGTATTTGGACTTGAGTGGATGAATAAAAAAAAGTATTTTATGAACGATTGAAAATTTGAACAAGATTTATATAGGGAGGGTGTGAACTAATAGTAGGAATTGGATAAGTTTTATTACAACAACTCCATTATGTATAAAATTTTCATCACGTAATCTTCTTCTTAAACTACTGAGTATTTCTAACAGGGGAAAAAAAAAGAATTATAATGAGCCATTTCTCTTCCAGAATGCAATCAGATGTAAAATATAATTATCCAAAAAGCATATCATTATTTGGCAATTTTCGTCGTAAAATATAACATTAGCGAGTCATAATGTAATTTATTTTCTCTGTAATAACCACTTTTTAATAACTAATAAACTCAGACTTTATATCTTCAAATGGCATTTTTATTTCACGAATTTTCAACTGTGAATTAATTAAAAATTCAAATTCATTTAAAATATACTATGACGAAATTTTAACTAATATTTTTGTATATAATTAAACTAAACTTGAAAAATAAAGTAATTTAAGGTTGATTTAATTTTTAAATTTCTTATATTTAAAATTTTTAAAACCAAAGTTACTTTTATTATCTGTCTGTTGGACGAATAAATATAATTATTATCAATACTTTCCGTAGCAAATAGGAATTTATATTTAAAAACAAATTAAAGGAAACTAAAATATTTTCAGTAAATCAATTGACAAATTTAAGTAAGAATCTAGATTTATTATATAATGAAGCAAATAATAATTTAATCTGTAATATCAATAATTGCAAGTATAAAATGGTTTATATTAATAGACCGCGCCAAATCATTCAACTTGATAAATAATACTGTAACAATAAAGAAACATTGAAAAAAAAATTGATTTCAAATTGAAAAAATATAATAAATAAATATGTAAAATACAAAAAATATCGAAATTTAATTTTTATTTAAATTTTATTACCATTCTTGTACTAAAATTATCTAATCATGTGCATCGCTTTTATATTTAGAGTTAAATAATTTTATTTATGTTTAAATTTTTATTCAGTTTTCTAAACATTTTAATTTTAATTTTAGCAAATAGTCTTGAATGTATCTACTTTTATAACCTTTCTAACAATTAAACTATTGTTTTCCTTCAAAGAAACAATATTATGTGCGGAATTTTAAGACATATTTATCATAAAAAAACGTTAGATAGCAATTTATATTTATATTTAAAAACAAATTAAAGGAAATTAGATATAAAGATACAAATCGATTAGATATACACAACAGAAGCAATATTACGTCAGAGAAATGTAGTTAGTAAACAATATTCAAAATAACAATGTGAATAATGTCTGACTCGTAGACTAACGTTGCTGAGTCGGAAGTGGACTGCGTCAGAAAAACGTAATCATCAACGACAATCTTACAAAAATGTAAATAATGCCTAATTAGCAAGTGCATCGGATATATATAGCGACAGGATAGAGGTAATTACAAACAATATCTATATAATAACAACGCAAATAGCCCAGCCAACGCAGCCCAAGGTAAAGTGCGAAGAGGATTGCAGCAAAAAATGGTAATTATCAACAACACCAGTACAACAATGTAAATAATACAACATTTATCGTGACACTTAGCCTGTAGTTTTAAACGTATGTATATAATGCACTACTCATAAGCTAGTGTAACGTGTGTGTACCGGAAATGGACAGCATCAGAGGAAGGTTATTATCAGCAATTCCAGTACAGTAATGTAAATAATACCAAACTTGAGGCACATCGGAAGTGTATTCGGATAGACAGCATATAGTTACAAACAATGTGAGACAACAATGACTGTAATGCTCGACTCATAGGCCATTGCAACGTGTGTGTGCTGAAAATGGATTGCATCGGAGAAAGGTTATTATCAGCAATGCCGGTACAGTAATGTAAATAATACCAAACTTGATGCACATCGGAAGTATATTGGGATACACAACATAAAATTACAAACAATATGTTATAACAATATGCGTAACTCTCGACTCGCACGCCCAATAATGTGGTTGCGCCGAATGTTCCAAGTTAAAATCAGTTGATTGGTTTGGTTTTTCGCTCTACAGTTATCTTGTGCACAAGAGGGCTAAACAGACCGGGACCTACAGTTTAACGTGGATTGCGAACCACTCACAAACGTCCATGCCATCGCCTGGATTCAAACCTGAAGCATGTTGTGGCAATAACCTGAGAACTAGCCACTTGGTCACCAAGCCGCTAAAAACCTTTGAAATCTGCTTTATTGCCTTCCGAAAATACAAAAATTCAGAAATTCATAACTGAAGACAATCACTCAATTTAAAGGTCACCCTCTATTGCCATTTTTCCACTAACAGATTTCAATTGACTGATACGAACAAATCTATTGTGCCTTTTTAAAAAGTGGTAATACATATTTCTTAAGGAAATTTAAACGCGTGGGAGTTCTAATGTGAAGCGGAAACTTTATTTGTATTTTTGGTTTTATCGAGTTCAAATAACCCTCGGTTAATCCACCTTTTATATCCCATGCCATCTTCCACAAAAAGGCAAATTAATTCTTTTCATCGACAGTAACTTTTGGAATTTTTATTTTTTTTTCCTCAGAAGGTTTTCGAACGTCGTCAAAAGCCTTGTCAG
The DNA here is from genome assembly GCA_021605095.1 of Caerostris extrusa. Taxonomy (NCBI): domain Eukaryota; kingdom Metazoa; phylum Arthropoda; class Arachnida; order Araneae; family Araneidae; genus Caerostris; species Caerostris extrusa. The sequence continues at coordinate 17,107 of BPLR01011365.1, read as the reverse complement.
ATTAAAGCTTTTCCCATAATCCTCTCCCTTCCTTCCTTTACAGGGCTCTAAGCGTAAAATATCTTTGAAAGACTTCATACGGCATTCAAAGCGTTTTTCATTTTTTACTTTTCGCAGGCTAAAAGCACCGAGGTTGTCGTCTTTTCAACTTGTAAAGGGGGAAAAATCTCTCCCATGAAAGTTTTCTGGAAATGCTTTTCAGGTGTTAAAGTCAATAGGAAATCTCGAGATATTGCAGTGTTTCTCTGTGTTCTATTGAAAAGGATTTTTACCGCGTTTTCCATTTAAATATGAAATGTTAAAATTTTTTCCTTTCATGTCAAACAAATTTAAGAGTCTAGGAATGTAAGTTCAGGACATATAAGGAAAACATCCACACTCTCTCTCAGTATATATATATATATATATATATATATGTATATATATAAACATAAAATATCATGCTGAGGATGTCTTTATCGAGGAATATGTATACTCAAGGTATTATAAACCATTTTATTTCTGCTGGCTAGATGACTGGATCTAAGTCAATAACACGTCTAGCGACGTATTCTGATAATACGTAGTAGACAAAATGAAGCTTTGTTTGGAGCTTTATATATATATATAATATATATATATATATATATATATATATATATATATATATAGTATAATATAGTATAATATAATATAACATAAAATATCATGCTTATTATTGCTTTATCAAAGGAATACTTACGTTCGAGGCATTACAAGCCTTTTTATTTATTTAGGCTAGATGACTGGATTTAAGTTAATGACCTTTCCAGTGACGTATTCTGATATAATGGAATAGACAAAATAATGCTTTGCGTTGAGCTTTATATATATATATATATAGTGTACGTATTTCTTAATAAAATAATCCTCAGCATGATATTTTACATAATATAACATAATATATCATGCTAATTACTTTATCAAGGAATACGTACACTCAAGGTATTATAAACCATTTTATTTCGAATCCTGGCAGTGGCATGGATATTTGTTAGTAGTTCGGAATCCACTTTAAATTGCAGGTCCCGGTCTGTTTAGCGTAAAGTGTACACAAGATGACCGTAGAGTGACAAACCAAAATCAACCATTTTATTTCTGTTGGCTTGATGACTGAATCTAAGTCAATGACATGCTCAGCGACGTATTTTGATATATATATATATATTATAAGCTTAAAACAAAGTTTTGTTTTTCTGTTCCATATTATCAGAATAAGCCACTAGATACGTCATTGCCTTAGGTCCTGTCATCTAGTCAACAGAAATAAAATGGTTTATATTATCTTCCAGTGTATACGTATTCCTTGATAGCTCAATTCTCAGCTTGATATAATGGTCAGTAGTATAGTAGTAGTATAGTTTTTTATAGTTAGTATAAAAAATAAATTATTATTTCACTCAATTGAAGCATTATCTATTTTAAGAAGAAAAATAAATTATGCCTTAGAAAAAGAAAACATTAATCTGTTTTTATTATTCGTCATAAATTTTAAAAATAATTCTATAAAATTCTTCATTTATTTTAAACAATTGTAAATTCAGTTATTTTACAGTTTAGAAAACAATTCAAAATGAAATATGCATATGAAAAAGAACTTAAAAAGAAGCATTTCTAATTTTTAACTCTTTCAACAAAAACATTTTTATGTCATAAACAAATGAATTATACGATGTAGATAAAAATATTAAAATATATTGTTCTGACTATTGTGAAAAAAAAAAAAAGATTCTTTCAACTTTAGTTCTACTAACAAATTTTGAAATAGCTGATTCGAAAATTTATTTTATTTATGGAAAAAAAAAGAAAGAGATAAAAAGAAAAGCTTTTTAGTAAAACTCATTTTTGACATATATTTTTCAACAAATAAGTTATTTTCTAAAAGACAAAACAAATCAACAGAATAAATAAGTGAATTTTTATGCATCTAATCAAATGTTCTACTTTATATTTTGCCGTACGCGTTTCCGTTTTGGGAACACATAAATTTCAAGTTTTTTCTTTCAAATAAAAATAATGAACATTTCGACCTTTCAAACTTGAAAACTGCACGGGTATGTCAATAAAATAGATCACTTTTTGAAAAAAAGAAAAAAATAGGAATATTATTTGTTCCTTTCCATTACTTATACAATTTTAAGGAAACACTATCAAATACAAATATCAAAATTTATTTTTAAAAAATGCGTTTTTCAAAAAGTTCTTCTTTCACAAACAAAATATCATAGTTTTTTTCATCTCATTATTTTCGTATTATAATAGCAAATATTCACAATTTTAACTTGGTGTTTTCAAAACCAACAGAGGCGAATTTAATTTCAGTGAATTCTATTTTACACTTTGCATACTAAAAAAATAGAACAATTATAAACTAGAGATAAAATCTTCTAATTAAAATGATAATTTTTTTTTTTTTTAAATTGTGAAGTTTTTAATATGGTTTTGTGGAATAAAAAGAAAGGCAAACAGTAAAATTTACTGAAAAAAATGGTTATGTTTGGCAAGGTTCATGAAGTGTAGATATTCGGTGGTAAATGTTTCTGCTAATGTTGTTTTTACTATTCTTGTTTTCATTAAAACAACTGCTTTTAAATGCAGCGCAAATTCTGAGTTATCAAAATTGATTTAGTTTATTATTTTTACTAGATATAACATAAATATTTTTTTTGTTTCTTTAAAAATAGAAGGTTAAAAATAGGAAAATAAAATGGTTCTTATTAAATTCCCAACATTTGATGGAAAAGTGAAAATCATGTAGGGATAATATGATGTATATATATATACCACATTAGGTATATATATGGTATAATATTTTCAATGTGTCTTTTATAAAAACATACTGACACATTAAAAATTAAAAATATAAATATATTTATATAAAGATAATAATTTATTTATAACTGGGGCTGTGATTTGGATTCCATTTTAAGTTGAGATTGGCAAATGCTTCCAATAATAAAGTAAATATTTTATATAATTCATATTTATTTAAAAAGAAAAAAAATATAACTAAAGTTAAACATATGAAATACACAATATCAATATTTTTAAATACTATTGAATACTTAAACAGTAAATTTCAATTTTTAAGTTTTGATTACGAAACTTAATTAGATCAGTAAATTAATGTTCTAATATTTTTCTTATAACATAAATGTGCAATTATATATTGAATGTTTAAAGATAAAATTAATAATTAAAAAAATCCAGCAATTTTGATGAAAAATATTATGAAATCATCTTTTCCTTATAAACTCTTATTATTGAAATTTCAATTACAGTTGCAATTACAGTTTTAGAAATTTCTTTTGAATTTTGCTGATTTCAGCCATTTGCAGTTCTGATTCCAGTTCTGATATTTGTCAAACGATTTTTTCCTTGCTGCAGCTTATGGGCACTTTATTTTCTTGTTTTTAATGATATGAAGTTGGGGTCTGAATGGCCGAGTGGCTAGCGCTATGGCGCTCGGTACCACAGGTTTCGGGTTCGAGTCCCGGAGGTGCCATGGATGTTTGTAGTGGTTCGGAATCCACTTTAAACCGTAGGTCCCGGTCCTAATAGGATCGTACAACGTTGCGAGGGCATTGTTACTCCGCGTCCGTGGCTTATCTCCAAGTTACACGCGACCCCTGGGTAATGCAAAGTGAGTAACGTCTGTGCAGCGCTTGCCTTAAGGCATCCAAGACCAAGCTGTCTAAATGTTTGCCAGCTGCATTAGAAAGAAAAAAATGATATGAAGGTGGAGTATTTAGAATTTATCTATAGAGAATGCTATTCTGGTTTTTATTACACAATTTGGATATTCTATGAAACACATGGTGTTTTAAATGTAGAAAATTTTGTGACTTTGTGCAAAATAATTGTGTTTCTAGTCAGTTTTGATTTTTGTATTGGCATGTTTTATACTTCATATATATTTATAAGGATTATTTTTTAGTTACATCAATTGAATTTTACTCTTCTAAATCCAAAATCCAAAATTATTCTTAATGAGGTTAAATAATTCGAGTATTTCTAAATTTTCTAAATAGCTGTTCCCAGGACAATTCGTTCGTGACCTTCCCAAACTTTCCAGAACCAACTGCCAGGGAAGATTCGAGATTTATTTGTTCCGATGAAATCCGAATCTCGGCCTCCCCCTTCTAAGAGGCCTTCCCAAATTAAAATGTTTGAAGTGTTTACGGTCGTCCGAAGGGGACTCGCACAGTAAACATCGGCGTCTCGAGTGTTTGCGCATTCAGTATGCAAGATTGCGCTGGGCTCGAGTGTTTCCACAGCTCCGGGCGGTTTTCCAAGAATCACGAATTTTAATTTCGCATTTAAATTCAGTAAGGGCATTAGGAACTTCTGATGCTGCTTATTAAAATCTCTGAAAATATTTGTGCATCTCGTTTTAGTTTGCGGTGTCAGAAAGCATTAGGATGGATGATATGATCCTGTCTGACACTATCTTAGAGGAATTTGTTTTTGGTGTTTTAAGGAGGTTCCGAGGATTTTGAACGAATAGATTTTTTTATCCATATGCACAGGCTACTTGTAAGTGTAGGTTGGATATTTCATGAATAACCCTTAAGAGCTATAAGTAGTGGCTTCTGAGATTAAAAAAATTCATTGTTTTCGAATAGTTTATTTTTAGTTTTACGATAATGTTCTTTTTAAAAATGTATGGATTTGTTAAGTTCATGGTTACATGTGCAGATTAAAACTTCACCGAAAAAACCCTCAAAGTTTCTCTAACATAGCCGATCTAGCCGATTACCCTTGTGATACTTGTGTTTATCAAATGATTTGTGTCGTTGCTGCAGCTCATGCACACTTCGGATCTTGAACTATTTGTTTCTTTCTATTGTGTTTTGATTTTAATGTCTATGCAGTTGATCTCAATGCCTCCAATTTTGATACTGAAATGTTTGCCATAAGAAATACAATTTCAAATCTTCTTGGACTAAGTACTAATCTTAATAAAACAGTTATCTTTATTGACTCCCAAGCTGCAATTTTGGCAACTGTCTCATACACCTACTGATTTCCGATTCTCGACAGGACATGATTTTCTTAATATACATTTGCACCTCATTGGTGTAGCTACTAATGATGTCTGCCTTCTGTGCTCGACAAGTGAAACCATGGACTTTTTACATTCGCCAACATGCACTGCTCTTGATTTTATGACTTTTAAATCTGACAACTTTGCCAAGGCTAAATTTTATTGGGCTGCTAGAGTTCTTATGGCAGATATCGCTACAGTTTGATGTAAGAAAAAAAAAAAACCTTTTTTGTTTTCAGTAATATAAATGTGAAGTACTTAAAATTTACGTATAGCGAATGTTATTCTGGTTTTATTATAAAATTTGAATATGTTTCTATGAAGCACATAATATTTTACGTGTAGTAGTATTGTTGTGACTTTTTTTTTATGTAAAATAATTCTGTTTCTAGTTCATTCCTTGTCAATTTTGCTTTTAGTATTGACATGTGCTTTTTTTTTCATATATATATATATATCTAAAAGAATTATTCTTTTAATTACATAATTTGAATCTCTTCTAAGTCCAAAATCTAAAATTATTCTTAATGAGGTTAAATAATTCGAGCATTTCTAAATTTTTCTAAATCACAGCTCCCAGACCAATTCGTTCGTGACCTTCCCAAACTTTCCAGAACCAACTGCCAGGAAGATTCGAGATTTATTTGTTCCGATGAAATCCGAATCTCGGCCTCCCCCCCTCTAAGAGGCCTTCCCAAATTAAAAATGTTTGAAGTGTTTACGGTCGTCCGAAGGGGACTCGCACAGTAAACATCGGCGTCTCGAGTATTTGTGCATTCAGTATGCAAGATTGCGTTGGGCTCGAGTGTTTCCACAGCTCCGGGCGGTTTCAAGAATCACGAATTTTAATTTCGCATTTAAATTCAGTAAAGGCATTAGAACTGCTGATGCTGCTTATTAAAATCTCTGAAATATCTGTACATTTCGCTTTAATTTGCGGTGTCAGAAAGCATTAGGATCGATGGCATCATCTTGTCTTACACTATCTTAGAGGAATTTGTTTTGGTATTTTAAGGAGGCTTGCAGCATTTTGAACGATTAGATTTTTTATCCCTATCCAAAGTGAGGATGAATATTTCATAAATATCCCTTAAGAGCTATAAATAATGGGTTCTAAAATTAAAAATTCATTGTTTTAGAATAGTTTATTTTTTAGTTTTACGATAATGTTCTTTTGAAAAATGTATGGATTTGTTAAGTTCATGGTTACATGTACGCATCATAACTGCAACGAAAAAACCTCAACATTTTCCTAAAATACACGCATACAAAGATACGCATATACTCACAGTAACTACTGTGAAATATGTGATGTAAAGCAAGGTTTTGTGTAGTAAAACATTTTATAGTAGACATATTATACATTTTCATAGTAGTGATAACATTTATTTTCATTAACTTTTAATAAAACTTGTATATGTGATGAAATATTTCATAAGCTAATATAAAAATAAAACGTAGATTTTTACTTTAATTTTCATTAAAATTTTGTAATTCATTCTCGCTATACATTTATTTTTCTAGTGAATATCTTTAATGATATTTGCATACATGAGCATGTGTATAGCATTAAAGAATTTCGCCAGAAATTAAATATATAATGAGAATAAATTACGAAATTTTATTGACAATTACAATAAAAATCTATGTCTTATTTTGTTGCTTTTAGACAAAAAAAATTGCTTAAAGGTAAATGAACAATTTTAATGCTGTCATATATGAACATGTATATAGTATTTCACCAATGATTAAATATATTATGAGAATTAATTACAAAATTTTATGGATAATTACAGTCTAATTTTATTGGCAATTGCAGTAAACATTTTGACAATTACAGTCTAATTTTATTGACAATTACAGTAAAAATCTGTGTCTTATTTTTTTACCTTTACAGAATAAATACTAGCTTAAATATAAATGAAAATTTAAGTAGATTAACAATTATCACAAACTTTAAATAAAAAGGAACTGTTTAAGTGTTTTTTTTTTTCAAATTTCTTTTATGTTCTATTAATTCAATTTTTAAATACATAGAAAATAAAAATACAGGTACGAGCAACGGATTATTTTTTGAAAAAAAAAGAAGGTGAACGATTCTGATTAAAGAGGATAATAATTTTTTTTGCCGGCGAATAATGAGCACATTGAAAGGAAAGGAATTGAGTATGAATGAAAAACATGTTGAGAGTTATAATCTGATTATCCATCTTACGCTCTCAGAGGTTTTTGGTTTAAAAAATTAACTTAAAGGTAGCACCAAAATTAATTACTTCTCAGAATATTTTTTGAAAAAAAAAAAAATAACACTCTACAGCTACACGTGATGCAATTTTAATTAAAGATATATTTCTGGTACACTATTTATCTGTTTTTCTTTCTATCAAAAAGGAAAAAAATTAAAATTGCTTCTTCAAAAGTACTTTTTTTAAAACTGATATTCCACAAATATTGTTTTTTTTTTTCTTCTAAAATTCATTTTCGCGCTCAAAAGGTGTTGGATTGGTATATAGATTTATACCTTAATTTTCATTAAATTTTGTAATTCATTCTCACAATACATTTAATTTCACCAGAAATTAAATACATAGATTTATACATAGATCATTTAAATACATAGATTTATTTATTTTATGGATTATTAATTTTTAAATATATTTATACTGTATTTTTCATGAAAATTTTAATTCATTCTCAGAATACATTTAATTTCACCAGAAATTAAATATATTATGAGAATCAATTACAAAATTTTATTGAAAATTACAGTAAAAATTTTGACAATTACAGTCTAATTTTATTAGCAATTACAGTTAACATTTTGACAATTACAGTCTAATTTTATTGACAATTACAGTAAACATTTTGACAATTACAGTCTAATTTTATTGACAATTACGGTAAAAATCTACATCATATTTTTTAGGTTTCACACAATAAAACTAGCTTAAAGATAAATGAAAAATTTATCTAGATTAACATTTATCACAAAAAATTTAAATAAAAGGAACTGCTTAAAGTGTTTTTTTGTTCAAATTTCTTTTATGTTCTATTAATTCATTTTTAAATACAGAGAAAATAAAAATATATATGCAAGCAGCGGATTATTTTTTGAAAAAAAAGAAGGTGAACGATTCTGATTAAAGAGGATAATAATTTTTTGCCGTCGAATGATGAGCACACTGAAGGAAAGGAATTATGTATGAATGAAAAACATGTAGAGAGCGATAATCTGATTAACCATCTTACGCTCTTAGAAATTTTTGGTTTAAAAATTAACTTAAAATGTAACAATTAATTACTTCTCAGAATATTTTTGAAAAAAATAAAGTAACACTCTACAGCTACACGTAACGCAATTTTAATTAAAAAGATATATTTCTGGTAAACTTTTTAATTTTTTTTCTTTCTTTCTATCAAAAAGAAAAAAAGAAATAAAACTGCTTTCTTCAAAAGTACTTTTTTTCTTTAATATTTCACAAATATATATATTTTTTTTCTTTTTAAATTCCTTTTCGTGCTCAAAATGTGTTGGATTAGGGCATATATTTATGCTGTAATTTTCAATTGAAATTTTGTAATTCATTCTTTATAAATAATTTATTTTTTGAAATTTTTTCTAGTGAACCATCTTAATGTTATATACATATAAGAACATGTATACAGCATTAAAGAATTTCACTATAAATTAAATATATCATGAGAAGTAATTATACAATTTTATTGACAATTACAATAAAAATCTTGACAATTACAGTAAAAATTCTTAACAATTTCTAATTGACAAAATTACAGTAAAGATCTATATAACATTTTTTAGGTTTCACACAACAAAAGTAGCTTAAAGATAAATGAATATTTATCTAGATTAACATTTATCACAAAAAATTTAAATAAAAAGGAAGTGCTTAAAGTGTTTTTTTTGTTGAAATTTTTTTTATGTTTTATTAATTCATTTTTATATACATAGAAAATAAGAATATATATGCAAGCAGCGGATTATTTTTTGAAAAAGAAGGTGAACGATTCTGATTAAACATGATAATAATTTTTTGCCGACGAATAATGAGTATTAGTAGGAAAGGAATTGTGTATGAATAAAAACATGCTGAGAGTTATAATCTGATTATCCATCTTACGCTCTTAGAGATTTTTGGTTTAAAATTAACTTAAATGTAACACCAAAATTAATTACTTCTCAGAATATTTTTTGAAAAATAACGTAACACTCTACAGCTACACGTAATGCAATTTTAATTAAAGATATATTTCTGGTACACTTTCTTTCTTTCTTTCTTTTTTGCTTTCTATCAAAAAGAAAAAAAAATTAAAATTGCTTCTTCAAAAGTACTTTTTTTAAACTGATATTCCACAAATATTCTTTTTTCCGAATTCTTTTTCGCGCCTCAAAAATGTGTTGGGATGAAATAAACTACTGAAAACTTAATTGATTTTCTTTATTTTTTAAGAAAGAAAATAACACTTTTGTGGACTTGCCATTTTTTTTTTCTTTTTTCCAGTTTCTTGTGAGCGCAAATCTAAATTAGTCTCTCACCGTTTTCCATCTATTTCCATTTTCTTTAGCTCTGTTTCCAGCATCTACCGTCTAAGAAGCAGTTTAAGTAAACGACAATAGCCCCCTTTTTAATCTGCAGCTTCGTCTCTCACTCTTAAGAGTGTGCAAGAGAGTGGGTTAAAAAGCAATTGTTGATTTCAGTTACCAATCTTCGGGGGTGAGAAGTGTTGGAATCTGAACTGTTCCCATAATCAGTTCTTCCATTTTGGAATTCATTAGGAAATGCTTCCTGCTATGGATTAAATTCTTTTTTTTTTCTTTTTCTTTTTTCGAACAGCAAAGAGGAAAAAGAAACAGGAATGTAATTGAAAATGCTAGTCTTGAGAAATCTCGGCGAAATGCAATATTTTTTAGTGAAAAATAAAAATTAAAAAAAGCAGATGAAAAGTACATCAGAAGAGAATGGAACAGAAACTCGTGAAACGTTAGAAGGATTTTTTAAATCTGAAATTTTGCTAAATTAAGAAAACCAACTGCTTAAAAAAGAAAATAGCTTCAAGAAGTGGGCCACTTTCAGGTTCATGGGAACAATATAATTTTTATTTATAAGTGCTGTATATATAGCTATATATACAAATAATGTACTCTGGGTTATTATACAAAGAAATTAAAAATTAAAATAAAATTTGGTTAAAAGTGCATGATTAAATCACAAGTATAGTTCAAAACTTTCCTCTCTTCTTCACCAAGAACCTCCCTTTTAAGACAATCCGTCAAGAAGTGGGACATCTTCTCTCCTTATATTGTAGTAGTCATTTCTCTGCTCATGGTCCATCACCAACCACGATGAGACAACTCATGGTATAGTTCATATTGAATACCATAGTTGTTTCTGACCTGCGAAGGTCTCACAGACATTCGATAATTTCCCTGAGACTCATTTATATACGATAGTGAATATCTTATCAGATATGAGTGACAGGTTATTCTCATTAGTACAAAACACTAATTGCACTAACACCATCTATTTCCATTTTCTGTTTTTAGCATCTACCGTCTAAGAAGCAGTTTAAGTAAACGACAATAGCCTCCTCTTTAATCTGCGTTTCGTCTCTCACTCTTAAGAGTGTGCAAGAGAGAGTGGGTTAAAGCAATTGTTGATTTCAGTTACCAAGGTTGAGAAGGGTGAGAAGTGCTGGAATCTGAAACGTTCCCATAATCAGTTCTTCCATTTTGGAATTCATTAGGAAATGCTTCTGCTATGGATTAAATTTTCTCTTTTCTTTTTTTTCTTCTTTTTTTTCGAACAGCAGGGGATAAAAGAAACAGGAATGTAATTGAAAATGCTAGTTTTGAAAAATCTCGGCGAAATGCAATATTTTTTAGTGAAAAAAAAAAAAATGAAAAAATCAGATGAAAAAGTACATCAGAAGAGAATGGAACAGAAAATCGTGGAACGTTAACAGGATTTTTTAATCTGAAATTTAACTAATTTAGAAAACTGTTTTTTTTTAAAAAAGAATATAAAGTTTTACATTAGATTTTCTATTTGAAACAAAAAATATATTGTGGAACACTTAATGTATTAAAATTATTTAAAATATTTTTGTTAAAAGAAAATAATAATATTTACTATCTTGTCTCAATAACATAGACATTTAAATCAGTTTTTATGCATTCCTTTTTAATGCTGTCTTTTTTGTGCTGCATTTTAATTTTTGTGTTATATATACATAAAAAATCAGAATTGTGTTTGCCAATAAGTCTTTTTTAGGATTAAGAAATCTGTTTAAATTACAGTTCATCAGCAGAAAAACTAAATTCTTGTTTTATAAAAAAATCCTTATTCCACCTATTTTGATCTATGACTCTGAAACTTGAACTTTGGCAAGATATGATAAGGCCTATTTGGGTCTATTTGAGCGGAAGATTTTAAGGGATATTTGAGGTGCTAAGGAAAGTGATTGCTGGAGAATACGGTACAACGAAGAAATATATAAACACTGTAAACACCCAGATATTATAAAATTTATTAAGAACAATAGTTTAGACTGGGATGCTTTTATGTATTTAGAATGAATATTTTAAACCTGTAAAAAGACTCATTTTTGATAAAGCCACAGGGACAAAAGGAGGAGGACCTGTTGGAGGATCAAGTCATCCAGAGGAATGCATGGAAATCTCTTCAAAGGAAATCCTTGCCCCACTATAATGTCATATTATTGATGATGGTGATGATAATATATAAAAAAATTCATCTAATACATATTATGAATAACAATTATTATAAACATGTAATTTAAATAAAAACAACAACAAATGGATGTCAAAATAATAAGCAAATGGTCAGTCACTGATATTATATATGAACACATTATTACAAATGTTATTAGATGCGAATTAGCATCTTCAAAGGAAAGGCGATTTTGAACCATTTTTCCACCGGAAAATTCAGTGGGTAAACTTAGCTACCTCTCTGGCCTTGGTACCACACACTTCAGGTTGATAGTTCCAAGAACCAAATCAAATTCTAGGTCTTAAAGTGTGCATAATGACCGCAAAGCGACAAACCAAACCAATGCTTTTAAGGAGACGAAGAAGTCAGTATCAGCAACATGAATTTGAACAAGGCTGTGTAAGACCTTGTTCACAGTATAACAGTAAAAATTAAAATTTCAACATTCAGTGTGATATGGAAAGACTAATATAGTAATCCTTTACAAAAGCAGATCATGCTAGCTTGATGAACAGGCTTAGTGATACGTTAATCAATAACGAGCATTTATAAAATACAAATTTCCTTCAGATGATTAAATGCATTTTTGGTAAATTATATTAAACAAATTTTAAACATTTTAAAAGAAACATTCTGTATTTCTTCCAAAATAAAAACCATCATCAATACTTTTTGAAAAGACTACAGAAGACATTTTCTATGCGGAATTCTTATGGGCGATTTGATGTACAAATATTTCCGGCTTTTATTGCTCTCGATAAATATTTTTGATTCATAAAATAACAGGATATTGCTCTAAAAAGGGGATTCGGAACAAAACAGGAAAGTAGTCATTAATTAAACTTCACTCTGAACTGAGAACACATTTTTTTTTGTTCCCTTCTGATAACGAGAAGAAAGAAAGGGAACCTATCTCTTATCCTGCGCTACTGTGTAGGCTTGCTATGAAGATTTCTTTCAATTATGAAATGATTTTTTTTTCCTGACACTCTCGAGGTAGGGGGGAAAAAGGAAAAAGACAGGGAATTCTACTTAAATTAATAAGAATACTCTCTTCCTTGCCTGTCTTTGTCCCATAAAAAACGAGCATTTTGTCTCGGCCCAACACAATGGAGAAATAAAATCCACGGAAAAATGGATGCCAAAACTGAAAGAAGATGGTACAAAAAAGTAAAAAAAATTGGTTTTTCGGTTAGCTTCAGCGAAAGCTGCGTCAAATCTTATTCCATGTTAGTTTACGACACACTGGGTTTCACGGGAATTAAGCGCTGTTCCTTCAAAGAGAGAGAGAAAAAAAAGAAGTTTTGTTTCTCTATCGTTGAATTTAAAAATGAAATTTCTAATTAACTTAGAGTGAAAAAGAAAGCGAGTACGAAGTAAAAATAGGTGCAATGAAATCAAATGTCTTTAGCCATCGTTGTTGGAGAAGGTTATTTCAAAGTACAAATGTAATAACACAATGGAAAAAAATGTAAGTGTTTTTTTGAAAGGCATGAATTATAATGTAATTCTTTTGATACTTATATAGGGAATCATTTCATATTATCTCAATGCTAATTCATCAAGAATAAGATTGCTGTTATTAAAAGTCTTGGTATTATTTTTATCTTTTTTTTTTGCATGGGTTTTTTCATTCATGTACATGCATTTGATGTTTTATAATACATATGTATATATAATTGTTTTCATTCTTATATAAGGAAAATTTTCATATTATATCAATTCTAATACATCAAAAATAAATTGCTGTTATTAAAAGTATGACTTTTTTTTTTTTTCTTTAATTTGAAGTTGATTTTCATTCATGCATTTGCATTTGATCTTCCTTATAATTTATATCATTCTTTTCATATTTATATAAGGAACCTTTTCATATTGTATTTCAATACTAATTCATCAAAAATAGGTTGGTTGTTATTGAAACGTTTTGATATTTTTTCTTTTCTCAAACTTTTTTCAGTTTATTCAAATAGTTAAATATATTTTATGGTAAATTATATTAAACATATTTTAAACATTTCAAAGAAACGTTCTGTATTTCTTATAAAATAAAACCATCATCAATACTTTTTGAAAAAGACTACAAGACATTTTCTATGCTGAATTCTTATGGGCGATTTGATGTACAACTATTTCCGGCATTTATTGCTCTCGATAAATATTTTTGATTCACAAAATAATAGGATATTGCTCTTTAAGGGATTCGGAACAAAACAGGAAAGTAGTCATTAATTAAACTTCACTTTCTGAACTGAGAACACATTTTTTTGTTCCCTTCTGATAACGAGAAGAAAGAAAGGGAACCTATCTCTTATCCCGCGCTATTGTGTAGGCTCGCTACGAAGATTTCCTTTTCAATTATGAAATGATTTTTTTTCCCTTGGCACTCTCGAGAAAGGGGAAAAAAGACAAAAAAAGAATTCTACTTAAATTAATAAGAATAATCTCCTTGCCTATCTCGTCCCATAAAAAACGAGCATTTGTCTCGGCCAACACAATGGAGAAATAAAATCCACGGAAAAATGGATGCCAAAACTGAAAGAAGATGGTACAAAAAAAAAAAAAAAATTGGTTTTCTGTTAGCTGCGAAAGCTCAAAATCTTATTCCATGTTAGTTTACGACACACGGGTTTCACGGGAATTAAGCGCTTTTCCTTCAAAGAGAGAGAAAAAAAAAGTTTTGTTTCTCTATCGTTGAATTTAAAAATGAAATTTCTAATTAACTTAGGAGTGAAAGAGAAAGGAGTACGAAGTAAAATAGGTGCAATGAAATCAACATGTCTTTAGCCATTGTTGTTGGAGAAGGTTATTTCAAAGTACAAATGTAATAACACAATGAAAAAACATGTAAGTTTTTTTTCAAGATATGAATTATAATGTAATTATTTCCATACTTATATAGGGAATCTTTTCATATTATTTCAATGCTAATTCATCAAGAATAGGATTGCTGTTATTAAATATATTAGCCTTAATTCCCTTTTTTTTTTTTTTTTTCAATTTTTCATTCATGTATATGTATGTGAACTTCTTTATAATATATATATATGTATAAATTAAATAATAAATTATTTTTCTTATTTCTTGCGAATTATTTCTTATTTATTCAAATAAATTCCACGACTTTCAAATATCCGTATTAAAAAACAATATATACAGCACTGAAATAGGACAGCTGATTTTTCATTCAGTATATATACTGAAACAAACAGCATACATACAGCTGAAACAATACAACATAAAAAACAATATATATTCAAAACCAAACAGCATATATACCGCGCTGAAAAAGCCCTAAAAACAAAACAAAAAAATTATTAATTCTCAAATGAAACATTATGATTATTATTCTTTGAAACTTTTCTTAAGTTTGTAAATATATTTTTGGTAAATTATATTAAACGTATTTTAAACATTTTTTAAAGAAACATTCTGTATTTCTTCAAAATAAAACCATCATCAATACATTTTTGAAAAGACTACAGAAGACATTTTCTATGCAGAATTCTTATGGGCGATTTGATGTACAACTATTTTCCGGCATTTATTGCTCTCGATAAATATTTTTGATTCACAAAATACTAGGATATTGCTCTAATTGATTCGGAACAAAACAGGAAAGTAGTCATTAATTAAACTTCACTCTGAACTGAGAACACATTTTTTTGTTCCCTTCTGATAACGAGAAGAAAGAAAGGGAACCTATCTCTTATCCCGCGCTATTGTGTAGGCTCGCTACGAAGATTTCCTTTCAATTATGAAATGATTTTTTTCCCTCACACTCGAGGTAGGGGAAAAAGGAAAAAAGACAGGGAATTCTACTTAAATTAATAAGAATACTCTCTCCTTGCCTGTCTCGTCCCATAAAAAACGAGCATTTTGTCTCGGCCCAACACAATGGAGAAATAAAATCCACGGAAAAATGGATGCCAAAACTGAAAGAAGATGGTACAAAAAAAAAAAAAAAAAGGTTTTCGGTTAGCTTCAGCGAAAGCTGCGTCAAATCTTATTCCATGTTAGTTTACGACACACCGGGTTTCACGGGAATTAAGCGCTTTTCCTTTAAAAAGAGAGAAAAAAAAGAAGTTTTGTTTCTCTATCGTTGAATTTAAAAATGAAATATCTAATTAACTTAGGAGTGAAAGAGAAAGGGAGTACGAAGTAAAATAGGTGCAATGAAATCAACATGTTCTTTAGCCATTGTTGTTCGGGAAGGTTATTTCAAGTACAAATGTAATAACACAATGAAAAAAATGTAAGTGTTTTTTTCAAGATATGAATTATAATGTAATTCTTTCATATTTATATAGGGAATCTTTTCATATTATTTCAATGCTAATTCATCAAGAATAGGATTGCTGTTATTAAAAATGTTAGCCTTAATTCCTTTTTTTCTTTTTTTTTTTAAATTTTTCATTCATGTATATGTATGTTGAACCTCCTTATAATATATATATATGTATAAATTAAATAATAAATTATTTTTTTATTTCTTGGGTTTTATTTCTTATTTATTCAAATAAAATTCCCGGTTTTCAAATATCCGTATTAAAAACAATATAAAAACAGCACTGAAATAGGGCAGCATAAACAAACAGTATATATATTGAAACAAATATTCAGCATATATACAGCACTAAACAATCAAAAAAACAATATATATACAAAAACCAAACAGCATATATTTTGAAAAAGCTAAAACAAAATAAAATTATTTCTTTTCTGAAACATTATGATTATTCTAAACTTTCTTAAGTTTGTAAATATATTTTGGTAAATTATATTAAACATATTTTAAACATTTAAAAGAAACTTTCTGTATTTTTACAAAATAAAACCATCATCAATACTTTTTGAAAAGACTACAGAAGCCATTTTCTATGCTGAATTCTTATGGGCGATTTGATGTACAACTATTTCGGCATTTATTGCTCAATCGATAAATTGCATATTTTTGATTCACAAAAATAATAGGATATTGCTCTAAGGATTCGGAACAAAACAGGAAAGTAGTCATTAATTAAACTTCACTCTGAACTGAGAACACATTTTTTGTTCCCTTCTGATAACGAGAAGAAAGAAAGGGAACCCATCTCTTATCCCGCGCTATTGTGTAGGCTCGCTACGAAGATTTCCTTTCAATTATGAAATGATTTTTTTCCCTGACACTCTCGAGGTAGGGGGGAAAAAAGGAAAAAGACAGGGAATTCTACTTAAATTAATAAGAATACTCTCCCTTGCCTGTCTCGTCCATAAAAAAACGAGCATTTTGTCTCGGCCCAACACAATG
>BPLR01011364.1:0-16314 GCA_021605095.1 Caerostris extrusa | reverse complement strand
AGCAGTGAATAGCTTTTAATAAGAAATACGTCAAAAGTGATATTTTTATGGACGTGTCCATTCATTCATAGTCCGTCAAATGCCTTGACTGCATCGAGGAAGACAGATGCGATGTCAAATTTAATTAATATTGTTTTAGGGAGACGGGTCTTTGCTGTCATTGAATACTTTTAATTTCAGGAAATTTTCACTGTCATCTGTAATTTTCTTTTCATTTTCAGAATTTTTTAAGATAATATTTATCTAAATTTCTTTTTCGCGAACTAATAATTATATAAATTTAAGAAAAAAATGTAAAACTATTTTAAAAGATTGTCTGGGAAAGTAAAGACAATTTTATTTCAAAGTGAAAATGAGATTTTTCAAGAAAAGAAAATTGTTTGGGATTCTATAATTTTTTTATTTTTTAAGATGGCTTGTTACGCGTTTTGTTCTTACATTAAATTCTAAATTTATGGGTAACCTGTATATCGGCCCAGTCGATTGTTTCTTTTATTTATTTATTTTTTATGTCTATAAGAACCTCGAGGGGAAAGGTGGAGCTAACTCGAGAGACGAATGAGAGCGAGTGCGGGTCTAGAACTTCCTTTCCTTATTGGAAGTCGTGGCGAGAGACGAGAGCGAATCGGCGATGTCGGTGGAAAAAGAGTGTTTGTTTACAACTATCCTGGGTCGAATTTAACCCTTTTAGGAACTGGGAAATTTTGAAAATTGTACTCAAAAATAGCACGTGGTCTTTTTTATTATTTTTGTTGGTAGTCTGGTAAGTTAATCATGGCAGGGTTATTGCAGAGTGGAATTTTAATAATGAAGTTTTCAGAGAGCTTTTTGGCGTAGTTAAGAAATGGGTCTAAATTTAACTCTGAATGAATACGCGATCTGTTGTAGTAAAGTGGAGCGTTGGTAATTTGCATAATGACTTTTTTTTGGAAGACCTGCAGTCTTCTCAGGTGGGTTACAGCAGCGTTTATCCAAATGGGTGCTGCATAGGTTAAAATAGGTCTGATTATGGACTTGTAGGCAAGAAGTTTGTTTCCGATTGAGAGCTTGCTTCTCCTGAAAATCAGTGGCGAAAGTGCGTGATATGCTTTATTGGCTTGATCGATTTTTGTGTGTAAGGTGTTTTTCGAAAAAGAGTCTTCTGTCTAAAATAACTCCCAGATATTTGTAGTGAGTCACAAATGGTACTGGCTCATCAAAGATGTATAAAGGTCGATTGATATTAAACGGTTTTTCTGTGAAAAATAAGGAATGCGCATTTACTAGTGTTGACTTTTACTTTCCAGAGGCAAAAGCCAGGTCTGTAGTCTGTTAATGTAGTTTTGCATCCTGAACATTAGCGTAAAAATGTGTGTGTGTGTGTGATGACCGCGGTGTCATCTGCATACATGGCAGTGTTTATTAAGGGGTCCCTCGGGAAGTCGTTTACATAAATATTAAACAGAAGTGGCGAAAGTATCGATCCTTGCGGAAGTCCACTTTCGACAGATCTGGCAGTGGAAATGTTTTGGTTAATTTTGACCTTGAAGTTCCGGTTTGTGAGAAAGGATTTTATCAGGAAAGCAAGTGGAAGCGGGAAATTTAATTTTTTCAGTTTGAAGTACAAACCGGTATGCCATATCTTGTCAAACGCTTTCGCGATGTCGAGAAATAGGATACCAGTTAGACTTCTGGTGTTGTAACCGTGGTGAATTAATTCTACTACTCTGAGCAGCTGGTGCGTTGTGCTAAGCTTTTTCCTAAAACCAAACTGCTCCGGAATGATTATGTTATTGTTATCGCAGAAGGAGTCTAGTCTATTGAGGATAACGTGCTCGTAAATTTTACTAAGAGTGCTTAGGACAGAAATAGGACGATAGTTAGACGGGTTCTTTGGATCCGTTCCGGTTTTATGGATGGGCGAAATTAGAGCTGTTTTCCAAACAGTCGGGAAGTACGAGAGTTTTAATAACTCGTTTAGGATATTTACGAGCCACCATAGATACTTATTTGGGAGGAAGCGAATCATATTCGAACTGATGTTATCAATGCCAGAGGCTTTCTTAGGTTTAAGGGTCTTAATAAAATTTATCACCTCAGTGGCAGTTACATTATGGATATAATTTACATGAGGGCTATTGAAGTATTTATCAGTTTCGGAAATAATAAGGTTGTTAGTAAACTCGTTACTGAAATTTTGGTTCAGCTCGAATTGGAGTTTCCAGCAATCTGCAATTTTTTCGGCCTTATCGGCCGGTGTTATTGCCATGTTGTTCGTCCAATCCGAGGGGGAATACTGTTTTTATTATTTTTAGTCGTTTCACTTCCTTCCAAAAAGCGGTATGGTTTTCATTTAGAGCTTCTGTGTGATTTTCCCACACTGAGTTTTTATAATCGTTGACGCGGATTTTGATTTTACATTCGAGTCTTTTGAAAGTAATTTTGAGTGTCGGGTCCCTGGTTCTTTGCCAAAGTCGTCTGATATAATTTTTATTCTTGATAAGGGTTTTTAATGCTATTAGGGAGCCGCCCTTTTTTGGTAAGGTATTTATGATTAGAAGAGTTATTAAGCGCCGTGTACATATCTTTGGAGAAATTTTCAATTGCTTTATCGGCTTCATCCTCGTTATTAATATTAAAGGGATTTAAGTTTGTATGCTGAGTCTAAAATTGTAATCATTCCAGTTAGTGACGAAGAGGTTAGGAGTAGAATGGGGTTTTGAATCTGTTTTAATATCTATAATGCATGGAGATGGTCAGAACTTAGTTCGTGGAGTACCGTCGTTGTGGCAGGAAAAGGAATGTTTTTAAAAAATCGCGAAATCGAGTATGTTATGCGTAGCAGTGGCCTGTTTGAAGTCAATATGGGTTGCAGATGACGGTGCTAATGATTGTGTAGTTTTTCCTGTTTATGAACTTATTTAATCTGATACCTCTGCCATTATTATTAAAGGTTGTTCCAGGATGTGTGCGCGGCGTTAAAGTCCCCTGCGAGAATTATGTTATTGTGCATGTTTGCGAGAGTCTCTAGGTCGTCTATTTGTGACTTGCTATGTGGTTTTATTGTAGTAGGAAATTGTAGTAGAGCTGAGTCCTGGGTTGATAGTGCTGGAATGGGTTTTCCATAAGTGGCATTATTTTTAGGAGGCACTCTTTTGGGCCTTTACTTCCACCTTAGGGGTGGTGTTTTCTGAGTGAATAAATCTATTTTGATTTTTCTGGGGTTATCAGGGGCATTGGCGCCAGTTCGCCGAAGTGATCCCCTGAGCAATTTGCGCACTTAAGCGGCTGGTCCAAACCTAGCGTGCAATCTTTGGCATCATGAGGTTGAGCACACTTGACACATCTCTTAGGGAGATGGCATGCTACGCTCGAATGGAAGAAGCCTTGGCACCTGTAGCATTGAGGCACCTGTTCCTGCCCTGGTATCTCTCTACATTAATTCTAATGCCGAGCAGGGCGGTTTCTATAGAACTCTCAGCAGTGAGAGAGTTGGCCAGTTGGATGTAAAACAAGGGCATAGGCCTCTTGTTACCTTTCATTAGCTGGTTTACAGCTAGAACTTTGTGACCAAGTGCACTTATGGCTGAGCCAATCGCCTCTTTTGAGGTGCAGGATGGTAGGCCTCTAATAAGAATTTTAAGGGGGCGGTCCTGTTTCAGATTGAAAACATTTGAACTCGAGGCCGAGTTGTACCAGCTTATTTTTAAGCCGGATATGCTCGGTCTCTGAGCCTACAGTTAATTTCAGAAACCTGTCTCTTGACAGGACGGATTGCATAGTGGAGCAACAGCCTTTAAAAGGATGCATACGCTTGGCCAATTTGCGACTACTTTAACGAAAAAAGGCGGGACCCTTATTTTCGTGTGGATTGCTCAGGGGGAGGTCACTTCCTCATCAGCCACCTCGGGTGTGGTATTAGTAGAAAGGAAAGAGTTAGTGGTACTTATCTGTGGCCTTTTAGCTCCTACAGGGGTACCTCGGGAAATCAGGTGTTTGGCGGGGATGATGAAACCATCTTCGTCCTCCATCCTTCGTTTGGATTTCTTTGTTCTGTCAGTCTTTGTTGTGACTGTTTGGCGGCTTGTTCATTGGTTTGTTGTGCCTCAGGTGTAGTTGAAGTTGAGGGTTTCGGTTTCTCCGCTCCTCTACTGACATTTTGATCTTTTCCGCCTCAGCGGGGTCGCTGGTATTTTCCCCAGGGGGACTCAAGGTTTTTGATCAACCCTTCTACTTTTAGCACCAGCGCATTAGTCTGGGCTGTCAGCTTGGGGTCCTGATTTTTATTGTTTGCAGCCTGCATGCAGTTGTGCAGGTGCTCTAGCTGCGTTTGGAATGTATGCAATTCGGCAATCAGTTCCATATTGTCATAGAGGAATTCCTCCGTGACGTTTACGCCCCTCTAAAATTTATGCAAAACATTAAACCAAAAAAATAAATTATAAATGAATTTAGATAAATTAAGAATGAAATTAAATAATTAAAAAATTTTCAAATACACTAATTCTAAAAACTATCTTACATTTTAAAAAGTTTAAAAACTTTTCCAATGTTATCTTTTAGAACTTTTTTTCAAAGCTTTTTTTTTTTTTAGCTATAGTTTCACAATCTGCAATTCAACGTAAATTTACGTTTAAATCTTTGATTATTAATGTTTATTAAATTATTCAATTTTTATAAATTATATAATATAAATCAAAATTTAAATATAAAAGGATAAATTTTAAAAAACAGTTTTTTTTTTTTACAGAATCAAAAACATTATTTTATTTTATTCTATAAATGATAAATTTGTAATTATAAATTCTCAGTGTTTTTGAATTTAAAATATTTAACTGAAGCTTCACTAAATTAAGCGTTATTAAAAATAAAAATAAAAAAAGGTTGGTTTTAAAAACTTAAAAAAAAATAATTAAGTGTCTGAAAATAATTTAAAATAAATTTAAAAACTAAACATTTATTCTGAATTTTTTAGTCATTCAATTCAGAAGTTAATAATAATAATCAATAAATAATATATGATCGAAAATGAAATTGGATCTTTCAAAAACAGAAAATAAAGATTTAATTATTTAATTTCCAGTAGATGGCACTACGGTTCGTTAATGAAATTTGTGTTCCCAAGAGAATGAATTTCATGCTACTCTTTATAATATGATTACATGAAAATTATAAAAATACGGTCCTGATTATGGCCGTTTTTTTGTGTGGACTAATTATTTACTTTACAGCTCAATCTTCAACTGCTCTCACCGTTCAGCATAATCCCTTGTTTATTTGGTTCAATGAGTACACAAAACTCTGTTTACTTTTTAATATTTTGGCATCGACAACTGGTCCCTAATTGTACTGAATTTAAATTTAACTTTAATTTCATTTATGTTGTATCTTACTTTTTTTATTATTAGTATTTTTATCTTTTTTTTTTGAGTACCATTTAACTTGAATTTTTAGAAATTTTATCTTATTATCTATACTAACCTAATTAAGCAGCCATTTAAAATTTAAAGCATATCTATTAATTAAGATGAGGAGGTTTTAGGGTATTTCCCCAGTTGGTACTCCGTAATCGGTACGCCAGTTGCCAGTACATGAAAATTCGATTTGATGAAGTTTTTTTAAGAAAATTTTTATAAACGTAAAATATCTAAATATATTTTAGAGTAAAAATGTTTAAATTTTCCTTGCTTTTAACAATTTACAATATATATATATATATATATATATATATATTAATTAATTATTTTTCTCTTTTATTAAATATTTAAACTCTTAAAATTTTGAGGTATATGTATTTTTTTTTTTAATTTTATTATAAAATTTAAATGTATTCATCACAAAAAGTTAATAAAAGCATAATTATCGTATGGATTCTGAAAATTGGTAAAATATCGTGTCATTTGAAATTAAATTAACATTGAAAAATTGCAAAAATATAAAACAATGGCAGCAAAAAGAAACACAAATAATCACGAAATGGTATAAGAGTTTATTTAAAAAGAATGTTACGGTTTCTATACAGGATCAATAACATATGATAAAAATGAAATTTAAAACCTAACACTCTGAAGATTTAGTTGATCTGAGAGAAAGCTGATTTGAAACGTTAATGAAGAGTTATGATGTTTTCAGACAGTAAGCTACTTACAAATATTTATTTTTATGCCATTAGCAAAGTAGAGAAACAAAAAATTATTGTTTATACGTGTTGATAACTCTTATTATAAGTTTTCGAATGCAAATCAATTATAGGATATATAAGAACACCTTGAAATAGTAAGCATTAAAAAATAATAATAATTAGAAAATGTGTATTTTAATGTATTGTTAAAAATTTATGCATTTTAATTATGTTTTTCTATTATGATGGGCTTTTTTATACAGTTGTGTAGCGATTTTTGTTGTGCAAAATGGTCTTATTTTTAGTTCACTCCTTGCCAGCCCTTCTTTTATCTTTTGGAGAGATCTTAATCTGAGGCAGTTCAGGAATTCTGTATTCCGAATGCTATGTTTGTTTTTGTTATACAATTTGCGTGTAGCGTATACCGGTAGTAGTTTTGTAATGCAAAATGGTGGTGTTCCTATTCACTCCTTGTTAGTTCCCCACTGTAACATGCGGTTTCCCTATGAGAAGAACCCCGACTCAAATCAACCTAAAATTCAGTTTATAGCAAAGAGTGAAACGTCACACTCCACGTAATAGATCACGTGATTTTTCTAACAAATGATAATCGTTTTAATTTCAGTCTGAACTTTGGCTTCCTGCAAATACGATGTAGCTTCGTTTTTGTCGTTTTGAGCATGTTGAAATGTAAAAGTTTTTACCCGAAAATGTATTGCGACAAGTCATTATTAATTGTGAAATGTATTTCTAACGAAAAACTCTATTAGAGTTGACGAATTAAAAGAACAACTCTATGATTCTCTCGAACAACTCTTTTAAATTTTTATTTTCATTCTATTATAAGCAATTGAAAAAATATTATAATATATATATATATATACTGTAGTTAAATAAATAAATAATATAGAATTAAAAAAAATATTTAGCATTATTAAGAACCTCAAACGAATGATAAATGGACATCCACGAATTGTTATTTTTCTATTTCTTGTAATGTAATAACACACAATATGAATAATACACACAAACTACAGATTTTTCAAATTTTATTAATATTCATATGAAAATCTACAATGATTTTTGAAACAATACACGAACAAAAATGATACACAAACCATAATAAATAAATGAAATAAAATGACATCACATCTGTATTTAATTGAAATGCCATTTTTAAAGAATTCGTGATTTTTTTTTACATGAATATAATTCCTACTAAAACAATATAGTAAAATGATTTTAATTTCAATATTTTTATAACCATTTCAAATACCGAATACTTTTATTTTGTAATATGTAATTATATATTTAATTTTTAATACATACTCTATTAATTAAATTGATAAAAGTCTGATGCATATAGCAAATATATATAAATGTTGAAATAAATATCACACTGTGTTATCTCTTTTAAATTTAAGACATTATTTAAGCATGCGAAATTTAATACATTTTAAATATTAAATATGTTTAATTCTATAATATTATTTTTAATTAATTTAATATTCTAAATTTAGAATTCAATATTCTTAATTAATATATTTAATATACTAAATTCAGTATATCAAAACTTTTTCCTGTTATTCTCAATATTTACAAATTTCATAAAATATTTAAAAAAATGTGTTAAAACGGAAATAAAATATTTTTCGTTAGATTTCATCTTTTTGTATGAAATTTATTTCAATATCTTCGGAGAATAATGTAAATTTATCTCAATAAAATAATTATAAAAAGCAACAAATAGCATTTTTATTGGATCTAATTTTAAGATTATATGAGACATACCATTATTTCCCAACCGCAGGTAACGAATTTACCAATGTGAAATAACTTCTTGCTTCCTACTGGAAACACTTTTCATCATTATTTGACAGCTGACGTAATAATCGGTAAACATTAAAGTTGAAGTGATAGTGAACATCGTCACTTATTTAAAACAGAAAATCGTTTGGTTTTTTCTACTTTTTTTTTCAAATTGAAAATCGAGATTTTCGTTTGCTTGGCCAAAAGATAATTTTTTATTTCTTTTTACTATCGTATGCTGAAGATAAACCTAATGTAAATTAATTTTATTCTAAACGCAAATAAACAATGCCATAAAAACGATTGATTTAAATGTGTTTATAGATTTTTAAAGTATGTAATAATTTTTAATTTTATTATTCTAATTATTATGATTGTTCTTTTTTTAATAGAAATTTTTATTTATAATCTATTTTTTAATTATAATATAAAAATATATATAAAAAAACAGCGATTTTTAATATAAATTATTCTATTGAAATTTTATATTATTTTTTAATGTATTCTTATATTGTTAAATTTTTTTCCTTTATTTATTTCGCATATTGTTTAAAAATCACCAAAAATTAAATTCAATTAATCTATTACAAAATAATATTTATTATATGCTCATCTTAATCTCTAACCTAAATATGAAATGAATTTATTTTTATTATCAAATTAAAATATTAAGTAGTTGTTTATTATGCCCTAAATGAAGGCTATTCCCCCCCCCCTCAAACTTTTAAATAGTTTGTCTTCAAATTCTTTCTTGAAATAAATTCCTTCGTCTCATGTCCTCAAAAACTAAATTTAATTTATTTATTTAGTAGCCTACAGAATTTTGGATTTTATAGGATAAATATATCAGAAATTTACCAGAATTTTCGATGGTTCACATCAAAATTATCGTACACATTCACAGCAATTCGTTCGTTCGTTCGTTATTCGTTCTTTATATAGAGATAATAATTGCTAGAATAATTTCTTAGATCCTAGAATAAATTCTAAAATAAGTTCTTAGATCCTAAAATTCTTAGAATTTATTCTTAGAATAAATTCGATGTATGAATAAAATCTTACAGTGAAACAATTAATGTTAATAGTGCTAATGATTTTCAGCATATGTTCTAGTATCAGCATATTTAGTCAATATTTAAATTCAATCGCTTTTTTAATAATCACAAAAAAAAGCTGCCATGAAAAACATTTGCACTTCAAATAGGACATAACGATTACTCTTTTATTAGTAAATATTTTGTTGACCAAAAGAAACCATAATGATTTCTGAAATTGTTGAAATGTCTACAGATTAATCATTGAAATGAATGTTTCAAATCATAAAAAATAATATTTCAATAAAGTATCTTCAATAAATCGATATAAATGAAAAAGTTTCCAAATTTGAGATTGAAATCATTTGGATTTCAATTTTTTTCAATCGCTGGTAGTATTGCTTTTTGGTTATTACTCAAGGTGCTCAAAGATAATAACCAACATTTTCAGACATCCGTAACACAAACACTATATGGAATGAAATCTGCACATGATCTTTACTTGCAATTCTCTTTTTCTAGTTCATGGTGACTAGAGTAATAGGACATTCTGCCGATATGATATTCAAGATTCGTTTTCGTCGAATTGGATCATTTTGTTCCAATATAATTAACTGGAATTGAAACGTAAGAAACGTCTATAATCCCCAGATCTGAAGACTGCTTTTTAAGATAATTCACAGTTCGTTTTTAGTAATATTCATTCACTTTATTTAGAATCTAAAACATAATTTAGTTACAGTTAGTTCTTATGGTTTCTTCTTTCTTGCTTTTACTACTTCTCTTTGCGCGACCCGCAGTAGTTCTTTTGGGTGCCTTCGCACCCTCAGAGATCGAGTTGCAGACGGGATCGTTTGCAAACAGACGATTTTCGAGAAGTTGAACGATGCTTTTGGTAGAGGCGTGCAGGGCCAGTTCAAATGCTGTTCTTCCGGAATAGTCGGACATGTCAGGACAAGCACCACATTCCAGAAGTAAGGTGACCAGTTCTTCATTTCGATTCAGAATGGCGTGGATGAGAGGTGTTCGGCCACTTTTACCATCCTAATTTTCATGGAAAAAATAAAAACAGAATTATTATAATGAAAAATGAAAGACAACGCTATTAAATCATAAGAAGGTAAAATAATATTGAAAACAAAGAACGATACAAAAAATGAAATTTGATTTTACTAGCAGTGAAATCTACACGTTAATTCAACATTTAAAGTAATATGTTAAAGGTATATGCTAATTCAACATTTTCGAGCAGTGACTAAGGAAAAGTATATATATGGTTTGGGGCCAGATGTTTGAGTGACTAGAGCTCTGGAATATTCAACGGAGGAGGACTAGTAGGAGTGGTTCGGAATCCATTTAAACTACTACTACACCACACCACATCACTGTGCCTAGAGCTGAGTTTCTACAGTTTGGGAATGATGTGGGTGAGAGAGAAGTCTGATTAGGATCTGTGACGCTCTACGGTCATATGAGACCGGGACCTAAGGTTTAAAGTGGATTTCAAACCACTACAAACATCTATGGCACCACCGGAACTCTAGTCCCCCTGAGGAACTCTAGTCCACCGAGGGCCACAGCGAGCCACTCGGCCATCAGGCACCAATCCACTTTGTGCCGGTCTAATACAAGTGTACGGGCGTTGGGCTGACAACCTTAACCCTTAAAAAAAAAAAAAAAAAACATCTCATGCCTCAAAATCTGCAGTGGACAGATGACCTTGGTCCACCATGGGGCTGTTGTGCCAATGAAGAAGAAATATGTTTTTTCAGAGACAATTTTTTTGTTATGAAAAAAAAAAAAAAAAAACTTAATTTTTTATGTAACAAAAAAATTTTACGTAATTTATTTAATTTACATTATTTAATTTTTTAAAGATAAGTTCACGATGGATAGCTTGAAGCTTACGAAAAATGTAGCACAAAGTTTTAGGAATTATTGGAGATTTGGAATATAATCATTCCAATTTAAAGGCCCAATTGCTCGTTGTGAAATTTTTGTACCGGAGTAAACTTTGATTAAACAATAAGATGTTTATTTGTGAACAAATTTTTCATTGTGTTGATCTGTCACTACAGAAACTGAATACACAATTACTATAAAAAAAGCTATAAGTATACTGTTACAATAGCCATTCAATCTATAAAATCACAGGATTGTAAGTTTCAATTGTTAAGTCTACATACAATCTCAGGTTCACAATTCGAATATAAATAAGGTACTTTAAATCATGCTCCCTTTTGGGTTAATTAGAGTATGCTACTAATTGAAGAGAGTCTATTTATTATTAATTTTATTTATAATAGAAATAGTACACAATAATAACATAGTACTGGAAATATATACTTACAATGACATCCATTTGAGCTCCTACTTTTTGAAGACATCGAACTGCTATTTTGTTGTTTTTAAAAACTGCATAATGTAGAGCACTGTAACCTAGAATGATAAATAAAGTTGTTGTAAAATTGCACCATTTAATACTTGCATGAATAAAGACATTTACCATTATAAATTACCCATTTTTATATTTAATAAGTGTTATAAATAGTGAACGTTAGTGAAATTAAATCATGCTCATAATCTGCATCAACAAAATGTTATAAAAATAAATGGTGCATCATTAGTTTTAATAAATGCATGTATCCAATGTGATTAAATTTTTAACTATTTATAACTTTCCAAAGCTTTACTTTTTCATTAATTTCGAAATAATGATGCTAATTTTGTACATGATGTAATTGCGATTAAATATTTCCATATCCGTAAAAATATATCATGTAGAAGTGGGGGTACAAAACCTATATTGATTTCCAAAAGTTAAGCATGGTTCGTAAAATTTGAGCAAATATTGATAAAATTGTTCAAAATCACCAGACAGGTTTCATGCAATTGATGTGCGAAGGAACGATGTTAACGATCCAACATGACAAATAATGGCACAAATGCGCCGTATGGCCATGCTTGCGAAAGGAAGAATCGTTGGAATACAGAATCCGAGCGATTATAAGCGAAGAGATGTCGAATCCATAACGTGCACCATTGTTCTAATGCAGCTGGCAATACATATTCAATTAATCTTTATGCCATAAGATAGGGCTTGCACCACTGTTGCTCATTTAGCACTACCCACGGGGCATATGGCCAATGTGTGATCTCAAGACTGTGGTAGAACTGATAGTGCAGGAAATGTTAACCGACGACCAGTACCAAGTCAGCCAAGTCTGATATCTGGCAATAACATCAAAGGTGCAATTGTACCAGAGAAAAGGGTTCAGCGTTCACAGGAGCACTAGTTTCCAGACCAGCTATGCATACAGGAGACAGAATCAGGTTGGCTTTTATGTCGTACCAGTTGTTTGCCTCTTCAATTTAGGCATAAACGCGCTCGTTTAAATTGGAGTTTGGAACATTATTAGTACTGGAGTTTGAAACACTAACACTGGAGTTTGGACAATGTGATGTTCAATGACGAATCTCGCTTTACTCGGAATACTGATTTTCATCAGATAACCATATGCCGTACCAGTTACCCTTATCAAACTGCAATGTAACTTAGTTATTTTTATTTGTTTTTCACTAAAGTGTAAACTCCTGTTATGCCCAGTTTTAATTCAAATTTGGATAATAAAGGTGATTATTACCATTCTTCTGCATTGTTTTTCTTATTTTATAACCGTTTTACAGTCACACTCTTTTCTTACCATTTCTACTTAGATTGCTTTCATTATTCACATAGTTTTGAACACTAGTGTATTTCTAACCTACTGATTAGTGTACCCATATTAAACTAGACACCAAAGTCTTTTAAATTGAAATATAGCAATGCATACTATTTTCTTCCTTTAATATTGAAATAAACGGCCTGACAGATTGCGTTGGGTTTCAGATCAAATTCGGTTTTGTTCCGAAACTTGACAAGTGATGCTGAAACGAAAGTTTCTATGTCCATTCCGAGTATAGAAACAAGATAAATCATGAGGCTGCCAAGTGGAAGGAAGTGGAGATCACCCCTATACCACCCTTAGACTAAATTGTGGTGCAGTGTATCCATGTCCCTTAGCATGGTAACGCCGAATTTGCTACATATAAGTCATTGAGAAGAGGAAAATAAGGTAAGGGAAAACAATAATGTTAAAAATGAATGAAATTACCTTCATGATCGAGGGAATTGAGGATGTCTCTGGCATCTCGATGAGAGAGCAGGATATTGAGTACTTTTCTTGACTGACGGCCGATTTCACCGCCAAGTGGATCGCCGAGTTGCCGTTTCTGTCTCTCAGAGTGACAGAGGAACCACATTTCAGCAGCAGTTTCACCAAATCGATGTTGCCAATCATCACCGCCAAATGCAGTGGAGTCTGCACATGGAAAAGAAGATGGAAAATAAGTTAAAAACGACAATTAAGAATTTTATATAAAAAAATATATATTAGTAAAATTCGATTTTCGATTTGCCAGATTGACGGAAAACCTTGGTTGTTTAGCAACCTCTATCTCCTGCTTTGTGAATGAGAGAAGTTTCTTAAGCTTCATGCCCATTTATTAGATAGAAAAGTAATATATATATATATATATATTATTAATTTATTAAAAAATAACTTATTAATTATTTATATTTTTTATTAATTAATAAAACAAAATTTATGCATATATAATTTTTTTATATTATTATTATAATTTTTAAAACGGTAATAAAAAAAAATAAACAATAGATATTAGTAAAATGATTCAATCATAAAGTTTTAAGCGACTTCTATGGTAAAACAATTTCCCACAGAATGTAAAATTTGAGACTGAACACTTAATGTAGAAATTAAACCTCAAATTTTACAAATATTCCTGAAATATTGCGCATATGATACAACTTTCAAGTTTTTATGTTCTTCTTTTATTTTTGGTATTTATATATCTTCTGTATTTATAAAGTTCTGTATTTATAAATTGAATTAACAAATTCTGTTAACTTACTTGTCGAAGGTAGTTGGTAAGGTCCATTGATATAGAAGCTTTTAACATGAGAGCACATAATTTATGAACTAGTTTAAAATTTTCCTGAGCGACAGCTACGTGAATTGGCCTGCAAATGAAAAAGTAAACAGAATTAGATAAATAAGTAAAAAATAATCATTATTTAATATCTATCTAATTAAAAAATATTATTAACTTTTTAGAATCTACCCCAATTTCATATATTTCTTGAAATCATTTTAATCAACCTAAACATTCTTCTTCTTCTTCTTCAATAGCGCAATAGTCCCATGAGATAGGTTTTTGTTTGTCGCTCTACGGTTATTTTGTGCAAGCTTTAGGTTAACTAGACCGGGGCCTAAAATTTAAAATGGATTCTGAACCGCTCAAAAACATCCATGCCACCGCCAGGGATTCGTTAATCTGAAAATAGCCAAGTACCAGAGGATAGGGCAAGGCCATTTGCCCAACTTAAGTTGTGTACAGAAACTTAAGTTAAGTACACAGTTATTTGCCCAATTAAGTAATTGAAAACCAGTTGATTAGCGAATTTAATGAATCGTATGCTTAAGTTTAGCTCGTTGCCACAGGTTTGCCCGAATCACGGCGGTGGCATGGATGTTTGTAGTGGTTCGCAATCCACTTTAAGTCGGGTAGGTCCTGGTGTCACATGATTGTAGAGCGTTGGGCTGACAACCATACCTCGTAAACAGAAACCATCTCCTGTCTCGAAATCTACCAGTAGGCAGACGGTCCTTGGCCCACCATGGGGCTGTTGAGCCATGATGATGATATGCTAAAGTTGATGCAAATGATTCTGTATTTAAAAGGAATTTTTTAAAAATTGTTTAAAAATAATTTGATAAGAAAAATCATGATATTAATTATTAGTCTAGAAATTATTTACAATTTATGTGCACTTAAAAAACTTGGTCGTAATGCCTTGTATATATTAGTATAGTATTGCTAATTTATTGATTTTCAATAGGATTTTTTTTTATTTTGAAAAAGAAATTGAAAGGAGTAACTTTAGTATGCAGTAAGATTTTTCATATGAAATTTAATTAGCTGAATATTGATATTTCTTAACATAAATTAATCCCGCCTCTAATTGTAACAATCATCTATTTAGTTTTCCCATTAAACGTTATGTAACCAATAATGTTGATAAAATATTCGCAGAAATATTTGAGACCTCAAATTACATAAACGGAAGAAAAAAAGTAATATTAATAGCAAATACCAAGTATGAAACAGAAACTTCCAAACATACTTAAAACTAATTTCGTAACGTGCGAATATTTGAATAGAATTAATCAATCACCAGGCATGTGTTGACAAACAAAAAATGACGGAAGATATTCAAGAGGGGAAACTTCCCTCACCAAATTAATCGCCAAATATAGATCAAAAAAACAGCCATTGGCTAATAGAAAAGGAAGTTATATTTCAGCAATCGAAAAACAAAAACGATTTTCATTAAGGGGAATGGAAATGCAGTTACAGTTAGAGATTATCGAAAAATCGAACCTAAAAAAATACTAATCGAAAGATCTTCGATTGAAAAGAGAAACAAATAGTTTCAGTTCTTAAAGTTTCGTAAACCTAAACTAGGCTCTGAAGAAAGTACGAACTAAAGCTGGTCAAAGAGATTGTGCGTCGTCAAAGTGTCGCGTGCGAGGGCGGGGTTTATAAGCAAAAATAAACTGCGCATGCGTCACAGTAAAAAGGGGGATTGATTTCATATGAATTGAGATTGAAAGTTTTAGCGCGTCATTTTTTAATGGACACCACGACAACGCAGTTGTATGTTTTTTTTTTTTTTTTTTTTAAATTGTTACGCACACCATGACAACGCGGTTGTTTTTTTTTTTTTTAATTATTACGTACAATTTTTTTTTTTTTTTTTTTCAACTACAACCCTACACTTAGTTTTGAAATATATTCTTGTGTGATTTTGTTTCTGATGATATATTGATTTTTCTGAGAATATGTAGCGTCATTTGATCTTATTTATAAAATTATTGGGAAAAAAAATTGCGAAAAGGGATTTTTTAGAGTATATTATAGTCGCAAAAATTCCTATGTCGAAATATATTTTTTCTTTTTACATTTTTAAATAATTATTATGACGAGTTTGGTAACTATTATACAAAACTGTAATGTCTGTAAGAAAGAAAAAAGATATTAACTTTTGTACATTTAAAATTGTTTTAATTTAAAATTAGAAAAAAAAATGTCTGAATTATACATAGAAGATAATTTTTTGTTTTATCTAGCTGCTCATTAATTTTTTTCATGATATTTGGAACTTTTTTTGATGCCATACCGTTTCCCCTTCTTCAAGTATTCGGTTCAAATTTGAACTCATTGAGACGAGCTACAGCAATTTGTAAGTGG
>BPLR01011363.1:0-66696 GCA_021605095.1 Caerostris extrusa | reverse complement strand
AACAACCAGTAAAAGTAATCCAAGATAAACCAGTTTCCAAAATCAATAATAAGCAAACAAATTTTTAGCAAATAATTTTTTTAAATAATGCCATTTGTTTATTGTTATTATTATTTAAATGGTAATAATAATAACAATAAAGAAAGATTTAATTTCTAAACAATTTTTTTTTATTTATTTATTTTTTGTAGTTTTTAAAGGTGTGTTTTTGTGTTAAGACATTTGTTTGTCTAGCGACGGGCATACAAAGCTGTGCTGCCTTATGCATGCAAAATAGTTGTTTGCCTTTACAGACTGTCAACAATTTCATCGATTTCCTTTTCCTCATCCACTAAGAAAATAAATGAAAAAATGAAATAAAGAAATGTAGTAAGGAAATAAATGAAATGAATTATATAAGAAAATTTTGTTGTTTCTATCCATATTATAATAGCCAGTCCATATTAAGCCATACATAAAAAAAAATATTTTTGTTTTGTTGCAGTGTCATATAAAAAAAAAAAAAAAAAAATTAAGTATGCTGACAATTGATGCTTCTTATGCTGAAAATTGAAAAGCAATATATTTATATTTTTCCTTTTTTTTTTTTTTTATTTCAATTCCTTCTATTAGCTGTCTCCTATGTGCATCTTGTTCAAATTTTGAATCGTTAATAAAATACTTTTTTTTTTTTTATTCATCCACTCAAGTTCAAATACATTGTTTTTTAACTTGTAGTGGATGACACTTAGTGTTAATACAGTTTTTCAAATATTAATTTAATTTAATTAATTAATTTTAGTTTTTTTAGATTTAAGTTGCATATATCTACCAATATATGGCGCCAGATGAACTTAAAAATGAATGACAATTATTTATAAAGGACTTTCTGCAATAGAGTGAAAAAAGTAGGAATTGACTTTAAATTTTTTTTTTATATTACTTGTTTATATTGATTTTATGATGACAGTCATTTTTGTATCATGTCGCAAGGTGGGGAACGGACAATGCGTTTTTATGGAGTAGCCACTTCCTCTGGCTGAGCAAATATTGTAATATTATAATATTAAGCATACAATAGGAGCATACAATAAGTTTTAAGGCACAGTTTTAAATCTGCAAGTCTAAAACTGTGAACCTGTGGGGGGTTTTGTAGAGGAGAGGCGTTTTTTTTAAATTTAAAATTTTTTGTTGAAAGTTCATATAGACTATAGCACTCGTGCCACAGGTTTCGGGTTCGAGTCCCGGCGGTGCCATGGATGTTTGTAGCGGTTCGAAATCTACTTTAAGTCGTGGGTCCTGAGCCAATATGACTGTAGAGCGTTGGGAGTAGGCTGACAACCCTACCTAAAAGAAAACACCTCATGTTTCGAAATCTGCCATGGAGTGTTGTGCCAATGATGAAGAAGATATATGCATGTGTGTGAGTTTAAAATATTGTTTGCTACTATTTCGAATATTTGCGTCTACTTTCGACTACTCCGTAATTTTCACTGTCTAATATAACCGCAGAGCGCTGGGCGTAGGGCTGATAATCCTACCCCGTAAAAGAAATAAACATCTCCTGTCTCGAAATTTGCCAGCAGACAGAGAACCATGGGGCTGTTGCGCCAATGAAAAAAGATGAAGACAAATAGACAAATATTTTAAGTCACACATTATTTGAAGTTTTAAAATTGCATATATTTCTTTCTCTACAAGGTTTCAAAATTAAAAATTAAAAAAAAAAAAAAAAAAAAATCTCAGTTTTGAAGCCAAATATATGTAGTGGATAAGAATTAAAAAAATAATAATTTTTAAAATTTAGATTTTAAATTGTCTTGTTAACGATAACTAATATATAAATTTCGAATGTCTTAAGAAATACAGCCTTCCATATTATTAAAAAAAAAAAATCTTTTCTTTATTATCAAGATATTTATCATTTGTTTATAAAAATATGTTTTTAATATGCATTGTGCAAATAGAACTAAAGACATGAATAATACCATTATTAAAAACATCAAAACAAACTTTAACTGTTTCGTAATGTTAGGATAAGTGAATTGGCATAGAGATTAGTTTATCATGGCAGAGTGCATCACAAATAACTATCAACATCACGGCATGCATGTTACTACATAGAGAACAAGATAAAATATTTCATTCAATACTAAGTCTAAAAATTTTCTTATACTATCACAGATTGATAAAATTCTGTCAGACATTATTTGCATCGTCATACGATTTGAGAAATAAATCGATTTTCTTTTTTTCTTTTCCAGCGTTTCCTTCATGTGAACCATAAGCCTGTTTTTATGAATTTCGAATATTTTTTGTAGTACATCTAATTACTAATCACTCATCTTTCGTTAGCCAGAATTTTATCTTCTTGGTAGTAACATAGAATGTACTAAAGCATTTTTTGTTAACTTACTAATGGAAATTTTGAAACCCATAGTAAATTTTCATTTAATTAATCAAACCTTAGATATAGGACATCACCGCTAGTAGTGTAGATTTATGTAGTATCCACTAGTATCTAGTTTTTATGTAGTAGTCCAGTAGTAGTGTAGTATGTAGTAGTCCAGTAGTAGTGTAGTATGTAGTAGTCCAGAGTGTAGTATGTAGTTTTAAGTAGTAGTTCAGTAGTAGTGTGATATGTAATTTTACGTAGTAGTGCAGTAATAGTGTGATATGTAATTTTATGTAGTAGTCCAGTAGTAGTGTGGCATGTAATCTTATGTAGTAGTGTAGTATGTAATTTTATATAGTAATAATGTAGTAGTGTAATGTAATTTTATGTAATAGTCTAGCAGTAGTGTAGTATGCAGTTTTATGTAACAGTCCAATAGTAGTGTAGTATGTAGTTTTATGTAGTAGTCCATTAGTTGTGTAGTATGTAGCAGTTCAGGAGCAATGTAGTATGTCGTTTTATGTAGTTTTTCTTCTTTTTCATCGATTAAATTGCTTTGCTTTAAAAATAGTTAGTTATTTAATAAGACATTGAAAACTTTTCTTCAGGTTCAATAGTAACGATCATTATTGTATAACGTATTGTAGTTCAGTGATGAATTGTAAAATGTTTGATATCATTATTTAAAATTTTTCTCGCAAGTCATGGAAAACGTTACTTATCTGACAAATAGCACGTTTGTAAAACATCTTCATGTCATAAAAGGGCACATCAATCATTATTATTGCTATTTAAGTTATACATAGTTGATTATAGCAATGATTCTTCAACATACAACGACCATCTTTCAAACTTAAAAATTTCCAACAATCCCTACTACGGATGTACGAAAACAAACGAAAACAACATTATATGTAATGTATCTTTTATTATACAAATGTAATAAATAATCCTTTAAAAATATGCTTAAATCATCACATGTCTTCGTCTTCTCAATGGGTGGCCTGATGGCCAATTAGGTAGCGCTCTGACCTTTGGTACCACAGGCTTCCGGTTCAAATCCTGGTGGTGGCATGGATGTTTGTAAGTGGTTCAGAATCCACGTTAAACTGTAGGTCCCAGTCTAATTAGCACAAAATGATAATTTAGCGTACCGTAGAGAGACAAACCAAACCAAACCTTCTTCATTGGCGCTACAGCTCCATGATGGGCCAAGGCGTCTGACTTCTGGCAGATTTCGAGGCAGGGAGATGTTTTTTCTTTTTAACGGGGTAGGGTTGTCAGCCTTATGCCCAGCTCTCTACAGTTATATTAAACTGGAGCCAACTGTTAAAAGTGGATTCCGAAAAACTACAAGCATCTGTGACACTGAGCGCCTGAGCACTAGGCCATGAAGCCCCAAATCATTACATTTTTTTTTGTTCTAATGCAGCTGGCAGACACTTAGACAGTTGTTTTTGATGCCTTAAGGCAAGCGCCGCACCGACGTTACTCACTTAGCCCTACCCAGGAGATGCGTGTAGCTTGAAGATAAGCTACGGACGCGGAGTAGCATACCTCCCGCAACGCTCTACGCTCATGTTAGACCGGGACCTACGGTTGAAAGGGGGATTTTCGAACCACTACAAACATCCATGGCACTGCCGGGACTCGAACCGAAACCTTTGGTACCGAGCTCCAGCCACTCGGCCATTCAGGCCCAAATCAGTGTATGTACTTACTAAAATTTGAATAACATTGTAAGAAAAAAATTTAAGGAAAGAATAAAATAAATAATATTAATAAGAACTTAAATTGCAATATGAAAATAAAAACAAAGCTAAAAGGGTGACAATTTTCTGATTTTTTTCTCTTTATTTTAAAAGTTTTTACTTTAAAAAATCAATGGATTAATCCTTACTTTAAAAATCATTGGGATTAATCCGTACTTTTTAAAAATCACTGGATTAGAACGTTTCAATTTTATACACAACTTAGCGATGATTTAGGTCTTTCGGTTTGAAAATTTTACTTAAATACAATGAATAATTAGAAATTTCAATAGTAATAATTATTATTATTGCCTTGATATAAACATAAATTATGGATTTAGAAAGCTGTATCTCTGAATTTATACAAAACTCAAGCTTTAAATTTATGCAATAATTATCCATATAAAGTACTTTAACGTCTGCATTAATTTTTAATTAAAACTTGGTTTTATATCAATTTAAAAAACTTCTAACTTGTGTTGCTGATCTCTTAAAGCTACGTGAAAATGACACTCCTGCTGCATGTTACTCTTTTCCTGCCATTGGCTACTGAAAACCCCACCCTCCCAGAAAACCCCGCCTCTAGATGGCTTGATTGACGTCCGCTGTCTCTGAACTCGCTCTGTTCTACGAGTTTTGATGATTTAAAAGCACAAAAAATAGTGGTTGAATGATGACTTCATTCTGTGAAAGAAAAAAAATAGATGAAATTTTTGCGTGTGGTCTGACAATATTTTTTTAACAAACAAAGGATTCATTCTTTACTCGTTTTTTATTTGTATTTTTATTATTATTATTTTAATTTTCCAGTTTATCGACTTTTCAAGAAATTCTATCATTATTTACAGAGATATTTTTTTTTACCAGTAATTTTCAGCAAGGCGGCAGCTTGCTACTGGCTATGCTATCCTTTTTTAAAGTTGCTTGATACCATTTCAGCATTTATTTATTTGTTTTTATTTTTAGAATAATGATAAAAGTTGTATTGATTTTCAATATATATAATAAAAACATAGTTTTTTTTTTTGGGGGTATATTTTCAAACTGCTGACTTAATTAAAAAAATTTTTCAAAAATTTAAAAATTATGTAATTTTTAAAATTCCTAGAACTTTTCGAATGTTGATAATTTTATTCTATTTTATTTATTTTTAATATTTTTTTTTTTTACATTTATTATTTTTTTTGCATTTACTTTTTACATTTTATTTTTTTACATTACACAATTCTGAGGATAGATATTTAGATTATTTAATTAGAATTATTATAAATTTTTATTGTGGTATATAGTGAAAGGGGGCTGATTGCCCAGTGACTCTCTCTGGTCCTCTGTGCAACAGGTTTCTAGTTCGAATTTCCGGCTGTGCCAAGGATGCTTGAAGTGATTCGAATTCACTTTTAAGCCGCAGATCCCTGTCTAATATGGCCGTTGAGCGTAGGGCTGAGAACCCTACCCCATAAAAAGAAAAACATCTCTCGTCTCATAATCTGCCAGAAGGCAGACGACCTTGGCCCACCATGGGGCTGTTGCGCCGATGATAATGATGGTGAAAAAATATTAAAATTAGTGTTCCAAGTAATTTTACTAATGAAAGCCTCAATTCTAATTCTATCCACAATTTTATCACATACATCATAATAAAGGGCATATACAATAAATTGTAAACCTCTACATCAAATTAAAAAAAAAAAAAAAAAAAAAGTCTTTAGTTTTTCAAAACATGTAAATGAAGAAAAATGGACATGGAGAAAAAGCAATTTTTAGTTATTTGTGAAGAAAAAAAACCTTTAACTGCAATTCTATACAAGTTTCACATGTAATAATAAGAATTATATAAATTAAACAAACATAAAATCTATCATGCATATATTTTTACTTAACACAAGTCAGTCAATATAATAAAAATAAAAATAAATAAATATATTTAAATTTATTTAAAATTAAATGCAAAACACTCTCTAGCGCATTAATTAAAGCATAAAATACTTCACATATGCATATATATTACTAAACTTCTAAAAATTGTTAAAAAACAAAACAATATCGAAAAATGACAAAAGGGAAAAAATCTGTTACATTTTTTTTTATTTATGAAATATTTGCCAGTCATACATTCTGATAGATTTTCAAAATATGTAAATGAAAGTTTTGATTGATATTGTTGTTGTTGTTGTCGTGTTCCTCACGGAAGGAGGGGAGAGGGGTGCAGCTTCTTTGATGGAGCACCCCGTAGGTAGAAGTCTGACTTTGGCTCCGTGATGCTCTTTACAGTCATAGGAGACCGTGACCTACGGCTTAAAGTGGATTCCGAACCACTACAAACATCCATGGCACCGCCGGGACTCGAACCAAACCTGTGGCACCGAGCGCTAGACACTCGGCCATTCAGGTCCCAAATTTGAATGCCAACGGCACGCG
This sequence comes from Caerostris extrusa, assembly GCA_021605095.1. Lineage (NCBI taxonomy): Eukaryota > Metazoa > Arthropoda > Arachnida > Araneae > Araneidae > Caerostris > Caerostris extrusa. The sequence continues at coordinate 60,153 of BPLR01011363.1, read as the reverse complement.
GTGTTCCCAGGTGGTCACCCGCCCAAGTACTGACCGCGGTTTTGATTGATGGCGCGTGCATATGTGAATCAAGGTCAAAACCAGTGGAATGAATTCCAAACGGAAGCGTTTTAAGTCCAAACTTTATTTGCAAAGTGTATTAAGAAGACTTTATTATCAAGATCTGGGAACTGGTAATCCGCTATAATCTTATCTCAGGTGGTGAGTTCTGAGTATGTCTTTGAATGTCTGCACTCATCTGTATATCGTCTCAAAAGGCACTGTTATTGTTCAGTTAATAAATAAATTCATTTTTTTAATCCGATTGTTGGCTTATTTTGCGGAAAATTATCTCCGTGTGAAGTCTGTTCCGGGTAGGTAATAAGTCTTCGACTGTAATCGAATCCTTGCGATGGCATGGATGTTTGTAAGTGGTTCGAATCCAAGTTAAACTGTAAGTTCTGGTCTAATTAGTCCAAAGTATGCACAAAATGATTGTAGAGCGACAAGCCAAACTAAACCAAATCGACTGTAATCAAGTATCTTAATATTTGCAATGTGTCATACATTTTTTGTATTACGTTAAATATTGTAACGGCACTATTTCTAGTTACCTCAGCTAATTAGTTAATATGCAAGTAATATAAAAAATTTTAAAGTCATTTCCTACTTTTTTCACTATATCGTGGAAAAGTCCTTTACAAATAAAGTTGAAATTTTCCTCTTACATCTGGCGCCATCTATTGGTTGATATATGCAACTTAAATCTAAAAAAATTAAAATTAATTAATTAAATTTAATTAATGAATTGATATTTGAAAAACTGTATTAACATCCAGTGTCATCCACTACAAGATGTATGCATGTATTTGAACTTGAATGGATGAATAAAAAGTATTTTATGAACGATTGGAAATTTGAACAAGATATATATAGGGAGAATGTGAATTAATAAAGGAATTGAAGAATAAGTCTTTGACTGTAATTCGAATCCTGGCGGTGGCATAGATGTTTGTTATTGGTTCAGAATCCACATTAAAACTGTAGGTCTCTGTCTAATTAGCCTAAAGTGAGCACAAAATGATCGTAGAGCGACAAACTAACCAAACCAAATCAAATCGACTGTAATCGAGTATCTTTTAATATTTGTAATGTGTCATACATTTTTGTATTACATTAAATATTGTAACTGCACAACTCTTAATTACCTCAGCTAATTATTCAATTTAAACGTATAAGGAAACTGAGATTAGTTCTGAAAATGAGAGACAACATAGCTCCCATTCTTTCAGTGTCCGAATTAAAGGTGATTCTTCAACAGCACAGAATCGATTGACAACTTTCGACGCTTGCTTATTTGGTAATTGTCCTCGAAATTGACGGATGACCCCTGTCAGTGACGCACTCTGAATGGCACGTAATTGGTGGAGGCATTCCTATACGAAAAGGACTGTCACATGATTTGATTGAACAGTTTAATCACCCCTGTCCTGCGAGTGTGGAATTTCGTCTTTTCCGGCGGCGTTTTAATGGAATCAGGCTAAAGTTTTTCGTCACCGCGAGTTGTTCAATCGTGGATGTTACAAGATTTTCCCTACTCCATTCTTTGATGCCCCAATAAGTGGAAATAGTTTTTCTGAAAGCGTTCAACGCTTACATCTGTCCTAGAGTGGGAAACAATCAGGGAAATTTTTTTTTTTTTTTTTGGTTGTAACTGATTTGGGAATCCTAGGGTTCTGCTGATGTAATATAGCAGGAATAAAGAAAACACAGAGGTTTCTCTGTATACTACTGTGTCCAAAAGTAAGACCAATTTTCGATTTAAAATTTCCGGGGCTTATGGAATTTCAGGTTGCTGGCATTGTCCTTGACATCTGTGTGAAATTTCACGTCAAAATATTCATTAGTGCTTTGAGTTACGCTTGGCTTTGTGAGACGCTCGAACTGATTCTGGCGATTTTTGAAATGTCTGAATGAATTGAGAAAAAAATTGCGTTAAATTTTGTTTGTGGAAACGTATAGAATGTTGCAGAAGGCATTCGATAAGCCTTCCTATATCGGAAAGAAATGTTTGCAAGTGGTATAAACAGTTCAAAAGAAGACAGAGAACGCGTTGAAGACGAAGAGCCCTCTGGTCGACCCTCCACCTCAACCGACGAAGCTTACGTCCAAAAATTAAAGATTTGGTGCTTGAAAACCATCGATTTACAATTACAGATCTTGCTGATGAAGTTGGAATCTCAAAAGATCGGTTAATTCCATTTTGGGCCTCAAACGCGTCAAATTACGATTGGTATCGAAGACACTGAATGCGCTGAAACACTGAAGAATGAATAAAGAATTTTTGAAAAAATAGTAATTGGTCTTACTTTTTGGGCACAATGGAGTCGTAATGAGTGTTGCAGGTTAGCATTCGTCGTGTTTGAGCGTGTTTTGTGTTTGACCAATTTTGAACCAAAAGCGTTAGCAACTTCAACTAAGAGTCTGCTCTGTTATCAACAATCAACTATGCGCATCCAGGAATGGTCACTGAGGGCGCTTAAAGTGAAACATAGAGCCTATTATATTAGATGTTCCAAGATGCGGAGCATCATGAGTTCGCAGAATATAATTCAATTATTCTGCGAACTCATAACTGTAAACTCATAAATAAAACAGGCAATATCTTTCCTATATTCGCAAGAATATTATTTTAAAATCAAAGTTAATTTTTCTCATAATTTGAAAAGAAAATTTTGAATATATGGATTCACGCATAATGTATTTTTAAATACATTGGTTTTCCTACTTTTGGCCATTATAGAATAAATGTACTTTGTAAAAAGTGTGATAAATCTCACGGCTGGAAAATCTTCAAGGCGGACTGCCGGTTGGCCACCCCTGGTCTAAGGTTAGTATCACAGAATAGCAAGATGCTCAGCAGGGAGTGTTTGCTTTATCTATTTGTTTTGTGATTCACTTACCTACCAGCAGAAGGGAATGATTCCACCCCTCTTCCCACCTCGCAAACGATAAACACTGCTATTCTAAAATTCTCATTCTTTCCTGTGAGAACCGAGCAATTCCTTTAGTACCGAAAGGGGGGAAATATTCTTATTTTATCAGGAGTAGTTTCCTTATCTTTTTAAACAATTAGATCAAATATTAATATTGTTAACATGGACATTTTTGAATCTTAAATTCGTGATTAAAACTTTTGAGTGCTTTGCTGTTTTAATTTTTTTTTCTAGAATTTTTTTTCAATTATGTTAACTTAATATTTCGATAATTTAATAATAATGATTTGTTATTCAATAAAATTTAGAATTTAATAACATTTAAGGAGATATGAGGTTAAATTTCCCGGGTACCCCCCGACCCCACAGGAAAACAGCAAAAATTGAAAAGAAATTACCTTTAAGTAACTAAATAAGATTCACGTGAAAATTTTTGCAAAGCGAATGTTATTTTTATAGCTATATTACACAATTTAGTTGGGATTTGAAAAAACCTTTACCACTCAAATACTTCTGGGTGCTCCATCACAACAGAAGCTGCCCCTTTCCTTCCATATTCCTCCTTATTTTGTGTGATATTTTATTGTAGTATAAATCAGTAGGCTGGATGGTTCTCTAAACGATGACCTTGCATACTAATTAACGTTGATGTTGCTATATAAGTCATAAACCTATGTAAGTATTTAAAGGTAAAAAAGGCCCTGAAGCCCGATTGACTAGCGCTGAGTGCGTGTCGTGCGCTCATTGCGACAGGTTTCGGGTTCGAATACCGGCAGGATGCTTGTAGAGGTTCAGAATCTTTAAGCCGTAGGTTCCAGTCAAATATGATTGTAGAGAGTAGGGCCGACAACCCTACCCCGTAAAAAGGAAAACCTCTCTCGTCGTAATCTGCCAACAGGCAGATGGCCTTGGCCCACCATGGGGCCTGTTGCTCGTGAGTGGGACCACCTGGTGGGAGTTTCCGGTTTTCCTCCCATACGATAAGCAAATACGGTGTGTTTTCCCCCAAAAGTCCTCCCGGAAGACACTCCCTCCTTCTTCAGCGTCATGGGAGTCAAGTCAGACTTCTACCTACGGGAGGCTATCATAACAAAACCCCCTCCCCCTTTCCCTCTTTCCATGAGACCACACGGGTTCTTGGACTTGGTCTACTTGGTTGCTGTCTACCAAGCAAAAAAATAAACAAAAGTAAAAAAAAAAATATATATATATTTTAATTGAGTTAAGCTTCATTAATTTTTACATTGCTGGAAATAAATAAGAAAAAAATGAAAATAATATAAATAATCATAATAATTAATTTGTTTTAAAACATTTTTTTTTTTTTTTTATCTTTGAAAAAAATTATTTTAGTTGGAAGTATGCTTTATTTTATTTTGCATCCGGGGAAATATAAGGATTTTGTATGCAGCATGTGAATAATCTCTTTTAAATAATTAATCAATTTTAATTCATTAAAAGATGAGTTACTTATGTCACTTTTTATAAATAAAGATCTGTCTACCTATCAAAAACATTTATTACCCTTGCCTAAGAATCATTCTCCTGTTTCCGCGCATTCTTGTCAAGATAATTGTTATCGCTTTTTCGTATATTGTTACGATGATCTTGGCAGAGGTCAATGTCTGATATGAACTTAAACTGCTGGTGATCAGTTTTATACTGCTGTAAATGTACTTCTTGCATGTTTTTGCTTCTTTTAAATTATTTTTTAAAATCTTTGATTTTGTGGCTGGAGATTTGATTTTGTGGCTGGTATGGCCGATGGCTGGAATCCACGTTAAACTGTAGGTCCCGATCTACTTGGGATTTTGTGTTATGATTATTGGCCTGATGGCCAATTGGCTAGCACTCTGGCCTTTGGTACGATTTTCGTAGCCACAAGCAAAAACCAGGGTTCGAGTCCTGGCGGTGGCATGTTTGTTTGTTTTGTAATTTCGAAAAAAGACACTCTATAAATTTAAATTGTGTGTGAATCAAAACATCCACGTTAAACTGTAGGTCCCGATCTAATTAACCAAGATAATAAATAGTAATTTTAAAGAAAGATAACAGTAGAGCGAGAAAAAATCCAAAACCAAACTAGTTAAATGTATGATTAAAAAGCTCAATAATGATTTTGTGTTATGATTATTGTAAATTATTAACAGAGATAATTATTAGCACCCAAAAGTTATTATTTCTCTTTGTTAAACTTGAACTGTGTATTTTTTTTGATTACGTTTTATACAGGTCTCTAAAAAATAAATTGTAAAAAAAAAAATCAATGAAATTGCAATTACGGAATTTCTATTTATTGAAATTTAATGAAATCTGGCAAAAAACGTTAATTTATCAGGCTTAACAAATTAGGCACAAATAAAAAGAAATGAATAAAAAAAATGAATTTTTATGCTAATAATAGGCAAAACTTGTTTTCTGTCTCTAAAATACACAAATGGAGACATGCTAAAAGACATAGTATATGAGTTCAATGTGTGATCAGCTTCAATATCCATACACACAACACAAAAAAAAAAATACATGCGATTCCACCCAAAAAGAACCACTCACAAACATCCATGCCACCATTTGATTCGAACGTTAATTTATCAGGGGCTTAACAAATTAGGCACAAATAAAAAAAAGAAATGAAGCACCAAAAAGGCCAGAGCTCTTGCCAATAGATCATCAGTCCTTTCCCCTTCCCCAAAGTAAGAAGATTTTAAAGGTACGAATTTATTATTATTCTATTAGTTTTCCATAGTAAATTTTTATAGACAGTCGACGTAGTCTCTAAAGCATGTTCAAGTCTAAAACCACTGATCACGAGAATCAAAGTATTTACATGTCTTTTTTGGAAGAGCTTTAAAAGTATCTTTATGAATTTCAAAACCAATTTGAGAACGTAGCAAAAAAATGAGCCATAATCCGTCGAGTTTTCCTACTTAGTTGAATATTTTACAAGAGTAACTGATCGCGAAGTGATCATCCGCTCGACTTAAAAATGAAATAAAAAAAAGCTTGGATATAAAGAAACATGATTAACGAAATTAGAGAAAATGCTTGAAACGGAGAAAAAGAAAAAAAAAAAAAAAAAAAAAAAAAAAAAAAAGAAAAAAAATGAAGGATATTGCCTGAGGAATTTTTTTTTTTTTTTTTTTTTTTTGAAAAAAAGATGAGCTGGAATGATGAACAAACGAATTAAATAAAAAGGACAAAATGGATATTGCAATTAAGGGGAAAAATAGACTATTTAAGGCGGTTTTAAACTTCGATTCCATTTTGAAGTTGCGTAGGGTAAATGATGGTGTTAGTCGTAGAAAAGCTCATTTCTGCGTCATTCCGAAAGGGGTTAATACCATTGTTCGGGTTATAGCCCGAGGGGGAGGGGGATAATCCAAACATGATCAATCCGGTTCAAGTCCTGAGAATTTGATACAGGACAGTGGTCTGATGGCCAATCGGCTAACGCTTATGGTACCACAGGCTTCAGATTCGAATTCTGGCGGTGGCATAGATGTCTGTTAGTGGTTCGAAATCAAAATTAAATTGTAGATCTTGGTTTGATATGCGCAAAGTGGGCAAAATTGATCGGAGAGCGGCAAAACTAACCAGCTACAGATAAAAATTTTTTAAAATAAATAACCTTAACTAAAGAAAATCTTCTTTGGGTTATAATGTTTTCATGAAAATTGTCTGAATATTTTAAAGGTGTATTTTGGTGTATCGTATATATATCATTAAGTGGTGGTATATATATATGAAAGAAAGGTAAACTTAAAAGAGAATATATAAGGGACATTTTAAGGATACAAGTTAATTTTTATAACAAAACAATAATACCAATAACTATGCTTATATTTATGTATTTCCTGTAATTAAACCCCAAAAAAAAAAAAAAAAAAAAAAAATTTAAGAAAGAGAGAACATTTAAGTTGTGTTCATGATCTGCAACAACGAAACTAAAAATCATTCAACATACACAAACATCAAAGGCTGAATAGAAAAAACTGCAAAAGGAAGATAAAAATGCATATATATATATATATATATAATATAAAGAATGAGAAACAAGTTGTTTAGAAATCAACAAAACCACAACAAAATATTTAAAGCATCCTGAAGATAGCTGAGCGCTCTGGTGATAAATCCTCAGGTTTCGAGTTCGAGACCTGGTGGAGCCATGGATGTTCGTAGTGGTTTGGAATCCACTTTAAACCGTATGTTGTGGTCTAATATGACTACAGCGCATTGAGCATAGGGCTGACAACCCTACACGGTAAAAAGAAAACAACATCTCTTATTTCAGAATCTACCAGTAGGCAGAAGGCTTTGTCCCACCATTGGGCAATTGCGTCAATGAAGAAGAAGAAGATAAAATAGCTCATCAATATATATATATATATATTGATATATGACCTTATAATTTACACTCAAGAGCCAAAACATTATGACCACCCCTACATTTTGCAATGAACTCGCCTGGATGACGTGGAAGGCACGTCATCAGGTGGAAGTGGTATTTAACTGGTATTAAGTGGTGGTATTAATCCATGCCAAGGCGGGTTGAAGCTGTGTTTCGCGCCAAAGGTGGGCCAACTCGTTATTGACAGGTGGTCATAATGTTTTGGCTCTTGAGTATATATACCTTAATATGAATGTTACTTTTGCTTGCTAGATGTCTGAATTCCAATTTAGTGACGTATTATATATATATATATATATACATATATATACGCGCAAGGATATCCCTAGCGGCGAAAAAAAGTGTATGTGTATACATGCGCATAAACCGAGTTTGAGTAGTGTAATGCGAGAGCGGCAAGAGTGAACAGCACGGCTGCGAGTGGCTGTGACTGTTCAGTGAAATAAAGTACTGTTACGTTTTCATTGTGGATACTTATTGTGTTAGTGTGAGTGTGATTAAATATACAGTCCGCTAGATGAGTGAGTGAGTGCTATTGAAGAGAACAATATATATATATGTATGTATGCTGGCACAAATAATTCACCTATGGGCGATGAAAGGAAAAACATCACGTCAAGGATAATTTGCCTTGCGTTTTCATTTTGTCTTAACCCGGAGTAAACCCGGAAAATTCTCATCATATATAAACTAACTATTGATATAAAATACTAACGCGTTGTCATAATAGCCATAGAAGCCCTCCTTTCTGAAAGTTGTTACAGCAATGGACAGATTGGTGGATTCGAATCTGAATTCGAAGAATCAGATTCGAATCTTGAAAGAAATTAAAGTTTTTAATCCTTTTCTCCAACGTCTACTAAGAAACGAACATTGTAAAATCAATAATTAAGAAAAGCTAAAACACAGTTTTAAAATAATTCTTCGACTTTAAACCTCTAATTTTAATGCTATTCAATTCCTACTTGATTTAAGCTGAATTCTTTCATTAAAATGAAATTGATGACATTTGGAAATATATTAGCGTTAAAAGCTTTTTTTTTTTTTTAAATTTATAAAGTGAAGTTTTAAGGTTTCAATATGTGGCAACAGTGTAAAACAAAATGTAAATATTTTGTTAACGTAAACATAGTGATGGGATATTTGTTATATTTTCTTAATAAGAAGAAATATTTTAAGGATATTTGAATTGTGAGTTATTATTATTTGCTATTTCTTACTAAAGTAGTAATTCATTTTTTGACAAGTATTTGAAAGATAGAAATTTTTCTTTTTTTTTTTTTATAATAAAAATTCGACACATGTATAGCATCATATAACCGCCTTTCATATTCAACATCCGTTTGAAGCGAATAAGATTTTTTAATATACTTAAATATAGATTTTAGGATATATAGATATAGATTTTAGGATATATAGATTTTATATATAGATTTTTTTAGGAGATATAGATATAGATTTTTAGGAGATATAGATATAAAATTTAGGAGATATAGATATTTTTAGGAGATATAGGTTTTAGGAGATATAGGTTTTTTATATGTAGGTTTTATATATGTAGGTTTTTAGTATATGTTGGTTTTTAGTATATGTTGGTTTTAGTATATGTTGGTTTTAGTTTATGTAGGTTTTAGTATATATAGGTTTTTAGTATATGTAGATATAGATTTTAGTATGTAAGATTTTAAACATTTTTCTATTAATAATTTTTCCTTGAAGCAAAAAAAAAAAGCAAGTATTTTGTAAAATTTTAAATCATAAAGTATCATGGAAATTTCAAAACTTTTTGTTATTCCGTATAATATTAAGAGTCTTTCGTATTCGTATTTGTATATAGTTTTGCAAAGCGATGTTAAATTTTACCAAAGGTGACCATGTAAAATGAATGTATAAAAAGAACCCACACCTTTAGAGTAATTTTGAAAGCATCAAATATAGCACATTTAGTATTAATTAAATCCTTTGTGAATATTCAAAATTAGAAGCATTAGATTTTGAAGCTAAGCATGTGGGCTAAACTACATTCTAAATAAATGAGGTGGATCAAATCGCAAATTAAAGATCATTGGGATTGGGCAATTTTTTTTTTTTTTTTTTTTAAGGAGCCAGCTGGATGATAAGTTGCCAAATGTGATAAACCGGGTGCCAAATGTGGTAATGAATTGCATATAGAATATGCAATTCATTTAACTTCCAATCGCAACACTTTACTTGATGCACTTTGCGAAAAGTCTAAACGCCAATTCTCAACGACTTTAACGCCAATTCTCAATGCATACTACGATTTTACCATCAATTGTGCCCTGAGTATAGTTAAATATTTTCAATATTTATTTAGCTTTACTATTAAGATAACTTTAAAATGACTGCCAATAGACGTATGATTAGCTTGTTTGAAGCTATGGCTTCTATAGTAAAGTCTTTTTTATTGAAATCTAGAATACTGTACCTCTGAGGAAGTAGCCAATCTTGCAACCCGAATATCTCGCCAACGTTTTCCCCAATTTCTTTAGGGTTACAATACTTTAATTAGAGGAATTCGTTATTTTTCTTTTTCCGAAAAATACAATGACTATTTTATTGTTATTTACAGAATTTTTATTTAAAATAATAGGAACAGAAATATATATATTTTTAAATAATTATTCCGAGAATATTGAAAAAATATATATATGTCGGCCACTGTAGAATATAAACAATATTACAATTTAACTTCGGCAGTCATTTTGTTTGTTTACCTGGCATCCTAATGGTGAATTTTGGAAGTAATATTGTTTTACCTGAAAACTACCTGCGGCATTCATTATGTTTATTAACTTGGAGACTTGGCATCTTGGCGATTGATTTGGCAGGAAGAATACAGCATTCTAGATTTTTAATTTTTTTTTTTTTAATATTTGATAATATGGTAAAAGTTATGCTTTTGGGCTAAATAACATTCGAATATCATACTTAAGAAATTTTCGCTGTTTTTCTGTTGGCGAAATTCAGGGAAAAGTTGGAAACTTTGTCGCCAAAGAATTCGATGTGTCCTCATGTCTAGGGAACTATTGTTTGAAAATAATTTAAATAGCAAATCAAAAATTAAGTACTATTCTGTTAGCGGAGCTTAACTTAGCGTGAAATTGAAACACTGCAAGATTATCGTCAATAATAGTATGCCTAGTCATAATTTTTGGCGATTTAAAAGATATTAATAAATCCTTAGTGCTTTTTGCACATTTTGCCTGATAGCTGTTTAATGAAAATGTAACGAATAACATTTAAATCTATGTTTTTGTTTTTTTACCTACTACCTGAAACTTTTCCATTTACTTTGATTTTATGTCATTTACAATTATGTACAGCAAGTTACATTATTTATAGTAAATTTCTTTACTTCAGTTTTATTTAGCGCATGCGCATTCGGCACATATGCCAAAAACTAACTTTTCGGTGAAATCTATTTCAGAACTCCAATTTCGCCAACTAAAAGAAAATGGCGCCAATCACAACTGTCTACCAACCATAAGAAATAAAAAAAAACATAACGCATGAGGTTGTCTTATTATTAATACGCTTTTTATTAGTTTCACCTGTATGTTTGTTTGCATGTATGTATGTAACTGACTCTTTGGGCTCGATTTTGCCCTACTTTAAGTGATCAGATTTAATTTAAACGTTGTAGACTTATCAAGGATTGACGACACTAAAATATTTTGATAAGTTTATTATCTCATCATGATTAGGATCGCCAGGAGGAGTGATTTTTTAATTTAACTTATGAACAATTTAACCCATGTAGACAATTTAACTCCATGTAACCCATGTAGAATGAAAGTATTCAGTAAAGACATTCAAACCTACGTGGGACAATGGATGACGCGCCTGACTACGGATCAGGAGATTCCCTGTTCGAATCTAGCTGGCTCGACCTATTCGCGTTTAGCATTTGTTTTACTCACAATTAAATTATTGTAAGAACTATAGTTCCAGTCCTCAGTAAATCAAGACATCATTTAAATATTATAGTTTAAAAACACTAAAAAACATGCTTTTAGAGTTAATCAAACTAAAAGCAAAAATAAATTAATAGTTTAAAAAAAAACTAAAAACATGCTTTTAGATTATTCAAACTAAAAAGTAAAAAATAATTGTTAACATAAGAATAAAAAATGACTGACGAAATAATGTTCTAAAAGCGTGGGGTGCTTTGTACGACATTTTTAAACTAGCTCTGCATTTCGGAATGAAACTAGTGAAAAATTATAACGATTGATATCGAGCACCCTACGCTTTTAGAACAGTGATATTCCTTTTCTCGTCAGTCATTTTATTCTTATGTTAACAATTATTTTTTACTTTTTAGTTTGATTAACTCTAATAGCATGTTTTTTAGTTTTTTAAAACTATTAATATATTCTGAAATGTTTATAAACATTATACTACATTTTGTACATCATTGTTGGTTTAATAACTTGGCGAGATTGAGGTGCTAAAATAGGGATTCAACCGTGGCAACTGGCGTACCGATTACGGAGTACCAGTGGGGATAGACCCCTTAACCTCCTCATCTTAATTCATATACATATTTACAATTTTAATTGGCTGCTTTAAGTTAGTAGGTGATAAAAAAAAAGTTTCTAAAAATTAAAAATGATAGTATAAAAAAATCAAGAAATACTAAAGATAAAAAAAATAAAAAGTTAAAATTAAAAATTAAAAGATGTAGATTAAGTTAAAAATTCAGTACGATTAGGGACCAGTTGTAGATCTCATAAAACTATTGAATATGATTTAAAAATTGAGGACGATTAAACATTGAGATTCAACCCAGTTTTTTGAATTCGCAAATAATTATGAAATTTGAACTAATTTTAATCTACATTGATTTGACCTCATTTGCTCTAGGAAATATTTTCGTTTTTACAATAGCCTAAGTAAACAATTGTACTAAGGAAACTTAAAATCCCGCCAAACTGGGTGATGTAGAAGAGAAAGGTTCATTGCAATATAACTTCCCTTTTTCTATGAATTTTAAGGTTGCGTATCACAAAAACAATGAGTTAAAATAAATTAATAGTTTAAAAAAAACCAAAAACACGATTTTTAGAGTTAATCAAACTAAAAAGTAAAAAATAATTGTTAACATAAGAATAAAAGGACTGACGAGAAAATGAATGTCACTGTTCTAAAAGCGTGGAGTGCTCGATATCAATCGTTATAATTTTTCACTAGTTTCATTCCGAAATGCAGAGCTAGTTTAAAAATGTCGTACAAAGCACCCACGCTTTAGAAACAGTGACATTCCTTTTCTCGTCAGTCATTTTATTCTTATGTTAATAATTATTTTTTACTTTTTTTAGTTTGATTAACTCTAAAAGCGTGTTTTTTTTTTAAATTATAATTTAGGAAATTTAGGGAAAACATCTCCCTGCTTGAGAACAATTAAAGCAGAAGATCGAAAAAGCTAAAGCTATCGGTACAATTAGGGAGTCCGTTGGCGATGCCCAAAAATAAAAAGGTTCAAGAATTTTAAGATAAAAGTAAAATAAAACAAAAGGAATTAAGATTAAAAGAAAATAATTATACAAAATAGGTAGGGTTTGATCAGTTGACTGACTCGCCAGTAGATAGCGCCATCAGTCCCAAAAATCGAGCCCAAAGAGTCAGTTACATACAAACATACAGGTGAAGCTAATAAAAGCGTATTAAAAAAAAGAGATTCATATATATTTGCTCATTAATTTCCATCTGTTTCAGTGTGTATGCTGACATCTAGAATAATACTGGAAAACGAAAGCACCATGCATCAGCTAACTATTCAATTCATACGCTAATTCTTGTATGACAGAAAAAAAGGTGAGATACAGATGGCAGAATCAAAAGAACAGGTTCCGCCAGCAACCTCCGAATCTCGTCGAAGAGCGCAGGTCAGTGGTTTAATTATTCATTTTTTAATAAAATCTTTTACTCAAAAATTCTAAAAGGGGAACATTTAAAAAAAAATTCATGATACATTTCCACTGGGTTCCGTCACATGCAGATGTTTACGGCAACGAGATTGCAGATGAGCTGGCCAAGGTTTGGTTTGGTGTGTTTCATTATGGTCCTTTTCTGCACTCTGTAACGTGGATTCCGAAGCACTAACAAACATTACTACTACTACTACTACTACTACTACCACACCACACCACACCACTGTGCTTAGAGCGGAGTTGCCCCTTTTTACATCTTGGGAATGGTGTGAGTGAGAAAAAGTCTTATTGGACTCTGTGACGCTCTACGGTCATATGAGACAGGGACCTACGGCAAAGTGGGATTCCGAACCACTACAAACATCCATGCCATCGCCGCCGGATTCGATCCAGAAACTTGCGGAACCGAGCTCCAAAGAACTAGTCAATTTGCTATCTGGCCAAGGGCCTTAAGAATTCTACTGATGGTGGCTGTCTCTCTTTCTCGGAACTTTGCCTCTAGGTTCAAATAAGATATCAACTCCTATTTGTTTGATTTGGTTTTATCGCTGTACGGTTATTTTTGTGTTGTACGGTTATTTTTGCGCTCTGGCTCTCGGTACCACAGGTTTCGGTTCGAGTCCCGACGGTGCCATGAACGTTTGTAGTGGTTCGGAAACCGCCCTGTAGGTGCCGGTCTGTTACAGCCTTCGTGCACAAGACGACCGTCGAACGACAAACCAAACTAGACCTCCAGGCCACTTTTAGGCTAAACGGTCCGCCTACAGTTTAGCAACGTAGTTCGAACCACTCACAAACATCCGTGCCACCACCAGTATTCGAACTTGAAGCCTGTGGTTCCAAAGGCCACAACGCTAGCCAATTGGATATCAGACCACCAACTCCTCTTTGCGGAGCGTATGATTGTAACCGTGCTGGTGCTGCTTTAATTGGGGCTGGCAGTAGATCCGAACGGACTGCTCTTGCTAGGCTCTTCAGTGGTCAAAGGGGCCGAGTGGCTAGCGCTCTGGCGCTCAGTACCACAGGTTTCGTGTTCGAGTCCCGACGGTGCCATGAACGTTTGTAGTGGTTCGGAATCCACTTTAAACTGTAGGTGCCGGTCTGTTTAGCTTTCATGTGCACAAGATGACCGTAGAACGACAAACCAAACTAGACCTCAGGTTCCATCTTCGTGATCAACGTCATGTGTCAGGTCTTAAGGTTTATCCCCTTTGCCCTAATTGTAACTTGACCCAAGCCACTCCTGCCCATACTTTGACTTACAATGGTTGCCAGAAAGAACCACTTGTGCTGAAGTCCTGGAACAGTTTTCCTTGTTTGAGAACACAAAGGTTCATGGACTTGGTCTAGATGTTGCTGTCGACCAAGTGGGATAAGAACAACAGCAACAAAAGGGCCGATTCTTCATTGATTCTAAAATGCCACACTGGTCAAATTGTGCCAGTTCATTTATGCAATACCAGATACGTATCTTTTGTGCATACGATACAGACGTAATTGTCAATTTGGTATTAAAGGTTTTTCTGTCAAAAGATTTTTACTACAACTAAATTCTCATCAAATATGAGATGATTAACTATAGGAATTACTGTAGCAATGCTGTAGAAATTAATAGAAATTTATATAGTTTATGGATTTCCGACAATGAATGAAGGAAAAGTACGGTATTGATACAGTTGGCAATACTATCCAAACTACATAAAATTTTTGATCGCAATTTCTCAAACATTCTTCTTACAGCCCTATCTCGCACCCAGTGAATTTCCCGGTGTCGAAGTCTTTCGTCACTTAAATGTAAATAATACAAAACATAGCAGATTCAATATTACCCAGAATGCACAAGGTGACTTAATATATCTTCAATGAAAATATGAACACTGTTCATATTTTCCTTTAATTTCCAAAAGAATGCTTTCTGACGTGGAATTTGATAACATTCGTATCAAAATCCACGCCTACAATTTGTCATTTGGAGATAAATATTGGCTTACGGCTTTATCGCTCACCACGAGTGCAGAATCTTTTGAATCGTCATTTCTTGTCAGTTGAACCGAGCTCATTCTGTTCAAAAACTCAACACGCCTGTATGTCATGCTCTATCATTCGCCATTTTCATGTGGATTTATTTTTGAATGAGTTGCAATTTAATAGAGACATTTGATGGTAAGATCTATGATTTGATGTAAGGTTTTTGATTTTTCTTTCGCAATTTCTCTATGATTCTTTTTTCTTCAATTCCTTCTATTAGCTCACACTCTCTCTATATATATCTTGTACAAATTTTCAATCGTTCATAAAATACTTTTTTTATTCATCCACTCAAGTTCAAATACATTTTTTTGAACTTGTAGTGGATGACACACTTGATGTTGATACAGTTTTTCAAATATTAATTCAGTAATTAAATTTAAATAATTAATTTTAGTTTTTTTAGATTTAAGTTGCATGTATCTACCAATAGATGGCGCCAGATAAACTTAAAAAAAAAATAAATGAAAATTCTTTATAATGGACTTTCTGCAATATAGTGAAAAAAAGTAGGAATTGACTTTAAATTTTTTTTTTTCTTATATTACTTGTTTAGGAATAGTATTACATCTTTAATTAACTCCTAAATCTTTTTACTACGTTTCAAAAACGATATATATTTTTTTTTTTTTCGTAATTAGACGTTTACAAGAACTAAGGATAGTATTGTAACATCTCTTTCTCGATTTTGTCACTTTTCCGCTGGAGTGGGCATATTAGTCTCAAAAATTTGAGTTTTCATGAAAACATGACTTTTTCCAGCTATTTCTTACATTCTTTTTTTTTTGGTTCTAGATCTTTGTTCTGGTTGTTTTCTGTAGTGATACACATCATTTTCAGAATTTTTAATAAATTTACAGAATAAATTATTAAAATAAAAAGCAAATAAATGGCACATCCTGTATTTCAGGTAGCTCAGCGAAGTAGACGATTTTCTACGAACACCTTGTTGCAATCAACTATCCAATGGCTACGGTGGATCACGCCCAGCAAGTCACAGACAGAATGCAAAACTGAGTCCAGCTGTGAGGTAAGTCTATCATCATAAAAAAGATTAAAAACAATTCCATTAATGATTAAAATTCGGCGGGAGAAATTATAAGATTTAAACAATACGTTTCTAAAGCAGGGGTGGCCAACTCGCGGCCCGTCTTCAATATTTTTTCAGCCGTGAGATTTATCACCCTTTTACAAAATATATTTATTTTATAATGGACAAAGAAGTATACACTCAAGAGCCTGAATGGCAATAACGAATTGGCCCACCTTTGGCGCAACACGCTCTGGCATGCCACAAGTCCTTGGTAGATGACCGGAGACAGATTGTTGCGGTCACGTTCGAATTGTCCCGAGCTGGTGCCATGGTTGTTTCCGGTGAGTGGTTAACTGGAATTCAGCATCATGTTACTGAATCCACTAATTAAAAGTATGGTCCCCAGCTGTGTAAGGGTGCCTAATGATGGATCGTAGAGGCGTTGGGTCCCAGAGATGGGCATTGTTACTCCGCATTGAGGGAGCAACGTGGCTTCTCTTCAAACCGTTATTCATCACCAGGCCCCCTGGGTACGATGTTCCCGACCCAGCAAGGCGCAGTGAGTGACAAAGGCACGTCTGTGCAGCGCTTGCCTCCGATAAGGCATCAAGACCAAAGCTGGCTCCGGTGTTTGACCAGAGACATTAGACTTTTTCTTGAAAACAAAACCATAATAATGGGCAATGTATTAAAAAAATGCATTATGTGTGAACAACCCACGAGTCGTATTCAAAAGCCATTAACTGCTGAAAAGTCGCTATATGAGCCTTAAAAATTAATTTTGATTTTAAAATAATATTTTGACGTTGTGAATATATGACAGATATTGACTGTTTTATTGATGAATTTAAAATTATGAGTTCGATTTTAAAATAACGATAGATTAACGATAGATTATCGCAGAGTAACGATAGATTAACGACTTATCATAGAACAGGTTCTCTGTTTCATTTTTTAAGTGACTATCCCTAGATACGCACATTTGATTGTTGATAGCAGAGAAATTCAGACTCTTAGTTGAAGTTGTTAGCGCTTTTAGTTCAACTTACACCTGCGAATCGGTTTTTTTCTTTCTAAAATGGAATTGACCCAACACAAAACAGGTTCAAACATAATGGACGCTAACCTGCAACACCCATTACGATGTGCAAATACCCAAATTGAGATAGATTTGCAAAAGTTAAGTGAAAGCGCGGAGAAACAAATATCACACTAGTAAAATAAATATTTTTTTCTGATTTCATTTTTTTATTTCATTTATATTTATATATTTCTTATATTTCATTTTGAGTGTTATATATTTCTTTGCAATGTGCATTTAGTATCGTTATTATTACATTATCTATGTTTACATGTAAAAATAATAGTAAACACAAAAATAACTCATTATGTTTCGATTTTTCACTCCAAAACAGTCTATAGTGGGTCTAAATCTAATTTGGGGATGTATAATTTTATGTACGGCCCGCAGAATTAGGATGCATTTCGAAATTGGCCCGCAAGATCGTTTGGGTTGGAACAAATCTGATGAGCATATCTCATCAATCGCCTTTGTAATAAGTTTTGTAAATTCTGAAGAGACTTCATAGACATCCTGTGTATGATCTTTATAAGTTAGAATATCATAATTGCATTTACTTTTTATGACTGTCCCAATCTATCTTCCTTTTGTAGCCTAGAATGACACTTTATATTTGAAATGCGGAAATTATTTTTAATATTCAATTACAAAAATATTTTTTAAAACCGTTTTTCTAAAATAATTGTATTGAAAATAACACTTTACATGATTAAAACTGGGAGGGGGAGAAAATGATATTTTTATACACATTTATTTCTATTACATGTTGTTAGCCAAAACCTGACTGAAACACGTGTGAAGAACTGAGAAAAAAATGCAGTTAAACTAGGATGCAGAAATTATACAGTTAATCGTATAGTTAATAAGATAAACTAAATACTGTTATACAATTAATAAAGAATATACGAATAAGAATAAAATATACGAATTGCGAAATAAAAGAATGTAATTTTCATTTAGTTATTATCAAATCAGATTCGATTTTCACATGCTTTTTCACTGTCTTTTATCTTTCAAATATTTATTGATAATATTGAAAATGGTATCCATATTTATAATCGATATTCAAATTGTCGAAATCGATTACAAAGTTCGACATTGTCACGGTTTAAATTTAAAAATCGATCTATGACAATTTTAGAGTGAAAAAATGATATTTTTCCTGTCAATGTTCATTCAAAATGAATTAATTTTAGAATAAATGACTCTTTAATTGAATTATTTGCTTTTAATTTCCTTAAAATTTTCAGAGGCGACGAATCAGGTGTGAGTCTTCATCGGAAGCATCCGGCAAAAGGAGAAAAACATTAACCTTATACAATGAAGGTAAACTTTTTTATTTTCAGTAAGAATTCTTTTCATAAAAGTACACTTCATCTTTATTGATATTTAGTTCCTTTGCAGTCATATCTTAACAAGAATAATCGGGAAATTATTCTTGTAAGATATGATAATAAACTAATTCTTGTAAGATAATCATTCAATATATATTAAGAAAAGAACGTACACCGTCATAATACTAAAACCTATATACCAGTGACGAATATTTGCAGAGTTAACTTGCAACACCATGGTGATGACAATATTCCTAGTTGACCACAGCTTTGCTACAAAACTGCATGACGGGAAAAATGGAATATAAGCTCAGAGCTACGTAAAGTATATATTTAATTCATAAAGTTCCATAAAAACTTTGCGATCTTCGATAACATTTGAAACAAGCAATATAATTTTTTTTTTTTTTTAAAGTCAATTCCTTGTTTTTTTTCTCACTATATTGCAGGAAGTCCTTTATAAATAATTTTCATTCATTTTTTAAGTTTACCTGGCGGCATCTATTTTGGTAGATACATGCAACTTAAATAAAAAAAAAACTAAAATTAATTAAATAAATTTAATGAATGAATTAATATTTGAAAAAACTGTTATTAATTTAAATAAGCGTGTTATATATAATTTTATTCCTTAGTTTTTGATATGTTTTGTTTGCTATTTATGTATCGGAACTGGCTACACTAGTGTTGCGTGTGCACCATCTAACATATCCGTCGTAAAGTTTGACACATTTTTTATCTTTATTTACTCAGGTTTTGTCAAATGGACGCCATTTTTGTTATTTGTAGAAACTTGAATATTTTATGTCAATCAAAAAACAAGTAATATATATATATATAAAAATTTTAAATCAATTCCTACTTTTTTTTCCACTATATTGCAGAAAGCCCTTTATAAATAATTTTCATTTTTTAAAGTTTATCTGGCGCCATCTATTGGTAGATATATTGCAACTTAAATCTAAAAAAACTAAAATTAATTAAATTTAATTACTGAATTAATATTTGAAAAAACTGTATTAACATCCAGTGTCATCCACTACAAGTTAAAAAAAAAAAAATGGATTTGAACTTGAGGGGATGAATAAAAGTGTTTTATGAACGATTGAAAATTTGAACACGATATATATATAGGGAGAGTGTGAACTAATAGAAAGAATTGAATAAAATAAATAATTCATTAAGTAAAATAAAAATTTTGATTTTCTTTTTTATTTTTTAACTGCTATAAACCTCATGATTCTATCTTTTATACTTTTGAAAAAAAGAAAATGTCTTCTCAAAAAAAAAAAAAGATTTTTCACACTCAATATATTTATGCAACACGTCTAGGCAGTTTTAGTTTTTTTTTTGCTTTGTGTCATGCATTGCTGTCATTTTTGTCGATTATTGTTGTTGTTGTACTACCTCCAGACGCAATCGTGGCGCACAAGACCCTGAATCTGTACGAGGCTTTCGGTACTACAGCAAAGAAGACGGTACCTGGATGCGGACTCGAACCTTTGTTAGTGGTGGAGGTCATGGAGAACGGAACCATGAAGTAAGTCCTCCTGCCTCGTAAACTGGAATTAATTTTAGTAATTAGTAATTTTAGTATTAATTTTCTTTTTTCTTTCGTATTTGAATTTACCCTTTCTGGAATGAATTTCCTGAAAAGATTCATTTGTTGTCAACTTATTATCAACAGCAACTCAGTGAATCAGAAAAAAATATTAAAGGACAATCATCATCATCATCAGTAGCACAACAGCCCCTAGGCCTTCTGCTACTGGCAGATTTTTAAACGACAGATGCGGTTGGGTTTGAGATAAGGTTGCCAACCCAACGCTCTATAGACGTATTAGACTGGAACCTACGGTTTAAAGTGGATTTCGAACCACCTCAAACAGCCATGACACTCGAACCCGAAACCTGTGACACCAAGCGCTGGTCACTCGCTCAGCTATAGCTATATGATAATAATAATGTCCACAACCTACTATCATTCAATAAGTGTATATTATCCTTTGGGATTTAAAAACGACTTAAAAAGCATCGGTGCCTTCGATTAGATGTCCTAGGTTATAAGTTATATTATTACATCAAAAGTAGGCTTAGTTATTAAATATTGTAACTAAGTTCCACCTACACACCAGCAAGAGCGCCCTCTTGTGATTTTCGCGGACTAATGACCATTTGGCTTGCGCTCTGGGACTTTGGTACCACAGGTTTCAGGTTAGAATCCTGGCGTCGGCATGGATATTTATCAGTGGGTTGCAATCTACGTTAAACTGTAGATTCCGGTCCCCCAAAATTGTGTGGAAAAAATGAACGTAGAGTAACAAACCAAACCATTGTTGTATTATTCTTTGGCAAGTGGCCTGATGTAAAGGGGATTGAGTTTCACCTTTGCCACGTGAAACAACAACTCTTACTTTGGAGCAATAAAATTTTAAAAAATATGTCACCAATTATTTTTCTAAATTTGGAAGAATGCTCCCTGAAGCAGCATCTAGGTTTTTTTTTTAACTTAAATCTCGGACTTCTAGACTTAAAATGGATTCCCACAAAATACTAAGATCGCACGTCGTAAAAACGTCACCCAATCTGAAGGTTGAGTAGGCTTAAGGTTTGATTTCTGATTGACTGACGTTTTGCAACATCGGTCCTATCTGGTGAGAATCCAGTTTTAGTTTTATCATGCTCATCTTTTCCATCATAGCTCGTAAGTTTAATACGCTAATAGGAGCCCATAGTTAATTATTTACGTTATAATTTCTTTTAACGTAAGAGAAAAAGGACGTGATTTTGTTTTCCAGGCGTAATCTCGTTCCCTACAAGCACTCCATGGAAGGAAAGTGGTTGCTGTACGGGAAACGAGTCTACGTCTTCAAGGGCCACTGCTTCACAGAGCACAAGGCCAGCCCGACTTTCGTCTCTTGTCTACTCTGCATGACCACGGGATTCCGCATCATGCAGAACTTCTTCCAGTGCTCAGGTGAGCTTTCATTCTAATTCCTTAAGTAACACCTTTTTTGGGGAATGTATAATTCTTCTGTGTGTTTTGTCACTGAACTCCTCCTAAACGGCTGGACCGATTTCAATGAAATTTTGTGTGTTTGAGTGGGTCCCTGGATGATTTAGATTCACAGTTGGACTCTGCAGGTGGCGCTGCAATCGGGTTCTTCTGTACGTGGTTGTCACTAAACTTCTCCGAAACGGCTTGACCGATTTTGATGAAATTTTGTGTGTGTATTTGACAAGACATGGGGAATGTTTTTATGCTATTCCCTTTGTTGTAAGTCACCACCAGAGGGTAATGCAGTTCATCAACTTCTGTACCATTCAATCAATCTCTATGAAAATTGGTAACAATATGTATTCGAGTGTGGAAAATAGGTTCGCGCTATCCATTTTATTTTCACTTCCACCAAATGGTGCTGCAGCATTTCATCTTGTATGCCGTTTACACGATATCTATGAAAATTAGAATGCACATCTATTGGAACATAGAGAATATATTCGCGGTATGTAATTTTCTACAATGCATTTTTTTTTTTTTTTTTTTTTTTGTCAGGAAAAAAGTATATATATCCACAGAAGATGCTGTTGCCTCAAACATTTAGAATTACTGACGACAATTAAAAAAGAACATCATCTTTTGATCACTTTAAGAGGTTGAGCCTTTTACATTCTAGCCATTTACACATGTATGTAGCTATGAAATAGTCCGTAAGACTATAACTGATTTGTGAAGCTATAAAATGGATCTGTTAAGCTATTGCTGATATACAAAAATTTAAAATGGATCTGTGAAGCTATCGCTGATGTGTGAAAATTTAAAATGAGTCTGTGAAGCTATTACTGATATGTGAAACAATAAATTGGATTTAATGAATCACCAGTCTGTAGTTATTAGTAATTCTTGAACTATAAAAATCGATCTAATGAATTATTGATCTGGGAAAGTGTAAAATTGATCATTGATGCTATTATTATCATAACGATTATGAAAATTGATTATGAAATTACTAATTTAAAAAAACTATAATATATATTTGTGGGGCTATTGTGTGAGACAAAAGATTGTGACACAACTCTTCCGCGCGAAAGCGTGACAGACCACTGAGACATAACATCTCACCAAGAGCTGGCACACATCGTCAGTGAAAGTGTGGGTATATATTTTGACAACATACTTCACTATTGTCAAGCTATCTGTGTAAGCTTTTTCTATTTTGTAATGCTCTAGGAGCCTGACTCGTGGCTTAGTGGTAACGTGCGCCACTGGTGAGCATTAGGGCCGATTTCAACCAGCTGACAGCTTTGTTGTAGTTTCACAAAGTTTCAAAAAACGAGGAGACCCGATGGTGTTTGTGATGTTCAGCATCTTGCCTCGTTAGATGGCAACTACCTGGTGGATGTTTCTCCCATACGATATGTAAATGAGGGGTAGTCCTCCCCGGAAGGCACTGCCCTACTTCTTCAGCGACACGGAGCCAAGTCAGACTTCTACCTACGGGTGCTCCATCATAACAGGAGCTACTCCTTTCCCTCCATCCATGAGTAGACTACTCATGGGGTGTTCGTTCCACACTGCTGAACATTGAAGATGAATTACAGCAAACAACATAATGAGCTATAGTTTTTTTTTAAAGAAAATCCCCACAAAAACGCTTCCCAACTTTGAATGCAATGCAGCATGCCAATTGCGTAATGTTGAATCTGTCATTGTTGTGGGAGTGACACAAACTCAAGTATTAAAATTAAAATTAAAGCATATTGTGCAAATTTTACTCTTATTATTATATAATGTTCTAAATACTGATTATAAATTGTTGTAGTTTATTCAGCATTTTATAAGTTTTTAAGATAAAACAATTTTTCTTTCATTTGTGACGCATATCAAATGGAACAGTTTGCCATACCCACTGGATTAATTCAAATTTGTTAAATTCATCTTCACGATAAACTTTTGTTGTGAAATATAAATTAAAAAGTGACATAATCTAGTGTTAGTGATTTCAATTTCATTTCCCCTGTTAAATTTTTTTCAGACTGTGAATACGTATGCCACATTTTACAAGAGTCCACAGTTAAGGAAAACTGTCCGGTAGCTAAAATTCTGACGCAAGAAATGTAAGTATATAGTATTTCAAAGTCCTTTCATCCATTTTTTTTAAATTTGTAAAACTATAATTCTTCTCATCATCATCATTAGTGGCGCAACAGCCCCATGGTAGGCCAATGCCGTCCGCCTACTGTCAGATTTCAAGACAGGATATGGTTTCTTTTTAAGGGGTATAATTGTCAGCAGGCACCACCGGGGCTCGAATCTGAAGCCTGTGGCACCGAGTGCTAGTCACTTTAACAGAAATGGCCTAACGTTTTCGTATTCACAAAAAGAATTTGATCGTTTCCTCCTCCAATTTGAGTATATCATTAAAAATATTACCAATTTGCAACGATTTTCGAATCATAAAAATTTAACTGTATACAGTAAGACTGTATTTCAGTTATAGTGAAAGACAAGACTGACCAGCAAAAATTAATGAATTGTGGTAAAAAAACTTGTAACAGATAATAGATTCTTTTTATAAGTCAATTCCAGAGTTATAATTCATTTTTGGATTTCTACTTATGCTAATGCCCCTGTGTGGTAACCGACGAATGCGAATCCTGACGGTGACATGGATGTTTGCGAGTGGTTCGGAATCCACGTTATACTGTAGGTCCCGGTCTAATTAGCCTAGAGTGTGCAAAAATTGACCGTAGTGAACCAAACCAAACTAATCCTCGGAGATTGAGCGCTGGGCCTAACTACACAAACTTGTAAAAACATTGTTAATAAACCAATCATGAAATTTACAAAATTGTTTGGAGAAAGGCATATCATAAATTATATAAAGTCAAAGAGAATCCATTGGCTAGGTGTATAGAAAGAATGGACGACAGCAGAGGCTTAAGATTTTCAATGGAAAATGCGAGGGCCCAAAAGTGATGGTTTGATGAAGTGGAAAAGGACCTGAAAATCACAAATTGGAAGACCAAAGTTCGAGACAGATGACTTTTTGGAGTCGTATTGTCAAGGTTTGGTTTATCGCTCTAGTAATTTTTTGCGTACTTTAGGTTAATTAGACCATGATCTACAGTTTAACGTGAATTCCGAACCACTAACAAACATCCATGCTACCGTCAGGATTCGAACTGAACGTCCAATTGGCCATCAGATCCCTGTCACCGATGGGGCTCGAACCCGAAACCTTGGAGCGCCACAGCTCTAGTCACTGGCCCCCCTTTATTTATGGAATTTGTAATTGTTTCCTTGCAGGTGTTTTCCGTACGACATAGTGGAACCTAAACCGGGTAAAGCTGTCCACTGCAGATGACACTGCCAGAGAATGTTTTTCGAATTCAGAACCAAGTTGGCAAGGAACCAATACCAATTGGATAGATGTGTTTTTATCCGTAAATCTGACGGACCATTTTCATGGAATAATTCTACTGTTTTTAAATCAGTAAGCTGCTTCAGTTGATAAGCTTTAATATTTTAATTGTGTTTGATAAATATAATTATTTTGTATTCGAGTCTTTTGTTAAATATGTAAATGTAATGGTGTGTACGTGTTAACATTTCTTATAATTTAAAAACTAAACCTTTAAGGTCTTACTTTTAGAAACATAAGCTTTCTTGCTTAATTTGTGAACGCCAGAAAATAGTTTGAATACTAGAAATGATGCATCGAGCGATCTCATATTTAATAAGCATGTTTACCATACTTTTTGATGACCTTGTGCTGATATCATGGAGATTGTTCGTTCAACGCTCAGACTGATTTCTGGACTCATAATGTCATCCACTGATGCAATTTGGTAGTGGTTCAGAATCCACATTAAACTATAGATCCCACTGTAATTAGCCCAAAGTGTGCACAAAATGACCGTAGAGCGACAAACCCAACTTTTGTATAATCTCGCACCTGCAGCTATAAATCTGCAAATAATGGGCTTTTACTAGCCAACACTTTATCTTCGGCTACATGCTAATTGCGGCTTACTGTGGAACAGTTGGCAAGATATGATGTACCCAGTCACAACGATCGGTTCTTCGTCCAAGTCCCAATAAATTCTCACTACGTTACAACAATACGAATTACTGCTTGACCCAACACAATCTCGGTCATCTACCCCCCTTTGGTACCTGGACGTGCAAGGTGGTTTTGGATGATCTGTGTAAGTTTTATTGGGTTGGTAATTTTTTTTAAGGCTGTTCCCACCGAGGCGAGAAGCGTGTGAATAACGCGGCAGGCAAGAAAATGACATCATGTTTCGTAGTTGGGTTGAAAGTTGGCATAATGAATTTCAAACCGGACTTTCCTGAACGTTTTTAATTGATCAACGCTCGCTTAAAGCCTCACCGGTGGGAAGGAGCCTTTAAACGATATTATCAGGCGTTCTTAATAATTGCACACGGCAGGCCAGATAGACATCGCTATTGATGTTGAATTGCTGCTTTTTGTTTGGAATCGACACTGTTAACGGTCATCATTACCGTTCCACCAATAACAAACCTCGTATAAGATGATTTCCCAATGGACGATTGCGACCCACCAAACACACACATTGCGTCCTTCGTTATTCCTTTTGGTGAAACGTTCTTTCTTTTGAGGTTTTTGAAGAGGAGCCCGCCTTTTCGTTGAAGAAATCGGTGAGAATTCGAACGCGTTGGGCTTTTATTGTGGTCGCTGAGTGCAACTTATTCTTCCATTTCCAAGCTTTTTGAGACGACGAAAGATGGTTGAATGGCCCACATTGAATTTGCCGGCCAGCATTCGAGTTGTCAAGCTTTCGTCCCCTTCCACGGCTGACAAAAGTACCTGGTCGTCGAAATCCGATGGGCGACTTCTTCCTGGTTTATCTTCCAAGCTAGTATCGACAGATTTGAAACGGGCAAACCATTCCCTACATCGACTTTCGCTGATTATGCCCTCACCAAAAGTTCGTTGAGGTCGCGAAATGACTGGGCTGCGAACATCATTTCTGTGGCTGTACGACGAATACGAGTAAGATTACAAACGCATTTTTGTATAATCAAAAGTAGAGGGATATTTTCATTCATAAATTTATAAAATATAGCACGTCAAAGAAACGCCTGATAATTATGCACCCACCCAATATAACAGTATTACTACTATTAAAATACAAGCAATGTTCAGTGTTCTCACCACAACCAAATACATACACACAAGACATTGATTTAAACATAACATTTATTAGTTCTAGAAAGTCATTAAGTATAATCTTATTGCGAAACAGTTTCTTGCGTAGTTCAATGTACATATATCACACATAAATGACATCAACAAAACACAGCAAAGGAAAACCACTCGGTATTAGAGCCATCACAGATAGTATGTGGAATTCCTGAGGAATCACTTTGCTCGGGGGGAAGGGGGAGTATTATCAAAACTACGAGTGATATATATAGGCCCAACTAAACGCAAAATTAAGCTCCATTTCTTACAGGAAAAGTGCAGCATGTACACTCTTGGCCACTTCCATGACATACACACCTTTGTTTCAACTTCCAGTACTAATACTGGATTGTTTCTTTTTGCCATTGCATGCTGAAAAAAATTTAAAACTTGCTTCTTTAAAAAAATCTATAAATAATATTACATTGTGTCATAGTTAAAAAAGGATTTCAATTTTTTTTTTTCTTAATACTTATTATTGAAACTTTTGTAACGTCATTGTTAGTTGCACTTTTAAACATAGTCAATAGTTTAATTTCCTAATCATTTTTATTTTGCATAAAAGCTTATACATCCAAGACTATTTGAAACCTTTTAATAGAGCTATGTTTCTCAAAAAGGCAGTATGAATTTTTAAAAATCTTAACAGTGGCAGCTAAGACATGATGCAGGAGTTTTGCAATAATAAAACTACACCTAAACTTAACTAACCTAATGCTTAATCAAATACATACAGATTAAAAAAATTCATTCATCATCTCTTATTATAAAATACTCATCACATTATAAAACCTCTAAAATATTTTATAAAATCACCACATTTTATACCAGATACACAACACTAAGGAAAGAAATATATTGGAAAAGTCTAAATAAACAAGATTTAAAAACTAAACACATGTAAAACAACATAGAGAGCTTCATTAGAGCTATAAAGTTACATTTGTATTATAGATTAAATACCTGCAGGCTACATCTGCTGCAGTGAAACTTCTCCAGCGATCATGTATGAGCTGCCACTAACAGTATGTTTACCAGAAAATTAATACATCATTTAAAAAGATCTTCCAAAATTAGTACAGTTATATTAATCAATATTTTTAAATATATAACAGATATGTTAAGCTTAAATTTCAAAATACTTTGCTGATTTTTATTGCATTAAGGAAATGTCGGAGGAGTCCAAAACATCACAAATTTGATGACGTATTGCTCACACACTCATAATAATAATAATAAAAAAAAAGCAATATAAATAATTTGTTTAAAGAAAAATTAAATATATTATATTGCTTTATAGACTTCACTAATGTATATAGAGCAAATGCTTCAAGTTCGTTCTTGCTAAGGCATCTACAGTGATTAGTGTGTTTGTCAACCAAGAGTGTATTACACGATAAAAATAAAAATCCAAATGTTAATTTTTATATCTACATATGAGTTAGATAAACAAAGCTTTCCACCAGAGCACTCAAAACATACATAGACGATAAACCAAAATTTTTGGTACAAAGAACATGCAATAAATTGCAATTATCAAAGTATTACAAGGAGTGGATGAACATTAAAAATGGTCAACAATGGCTTATTAATTACCCCACACATAACGAAAAAAAATTATTAAATTAAAAGCAATTTGTTATTTCATTATATAACAAAAATAATTCATTTGTTTTAAGGTATACACGCATACATACATAACAGCTGTGAAATAAACTGAAAAATTTTGTTCTTGTAAAAAATACTTAATTTATCCTACACAAATTTAGCAATATCTTATTTATTGTTTATGTTCCATAATTTAAAACAAAAAAATAAATCAACTTCAAAATCTAACTATAAAAATGCAATTACATTGTAAAAATCATTAGCTTAATATTTCACAAAATGAGTTTTCTTATTTCTAATATTTAAAAAATAATTAAAGATTGATCAATAATAAATAAATGTATTATAAGACAAATTTAGTAATTTTTTACAATTAAAAAAAACTTTTTTCAAATAATGAATATTTAAGAAATATAATTCTAGTATCATAATATTATTGATTTGCTATATTGCTTGATTTTTTTTTTTTCCGATTGAAATATAACTTATTTGTTTTTAAGTATAAAATATTTAGCATAAAAATTAAATGAGAAAAACGTAAACAAATTCTTCAGTTATATGTATACCTAATAACTTTTACATAAAAAAAAAAAACTTATCAAAAACCACAATTATTTTAAAGACTAGACAAAAAAAAAACTCCAAATCCATCAGTGCAAATTGAGATTTTTTAACATAATTTAAACAAACATGATGTTATTAACTCAAATTCTCCAGTTTGAAATGTGAATAAACGTGCTGCATATTGATAACATAAGATAAATTATAAATACATAATTATATATGTCTATAACAATACATAAAAAGACAAAAAAAAAAATGAAGGAAGGGGAATGATTTCCTACTAAATGTAAGATTTTGATGCTTCTAAACACACTTCACCACAAAATACAATTAGTATGTAACACCTTTAATTACAAAATGAATCCAAACAGATTCCAGATTCCTTTCATCCAAGAAAAATATTATGAAAACCTATTCAACCATACAAGAGCTTCTAAAAAATTATTTTTATTTTGTTTTTAAGATACCCATAACAAGGAATTAAATTTTAAAAAAGTATCAAGAAAAAAAAAAAAAAAAAAAAAAATTTACAGCGGTTAATATTTTTTTTGGCAAGAAACATAACAATTTGGAAGACATCAATGACAATCTACGAAATTATATGGCATTTAGTTGTTTTTTTTTATGGCACAGGAACAGACAACTATAAAAATAGCTGACAACTTCATGCATACATTTAACCTCAATTGCTTAAACAAAACAATTAGTAATAGCTTCTACAAAGCAGCAATGGCCATCATTTATTAAAAATTGGAAATAGTTTTGAATATTTATTCATTGTCAGCCTCTTTAAATGCAATTTGCAGGAAATTGGATGGAAATCCAGCAATTTTATTACATAAATATATACATATGCATTTCTAAGGTTTGTAAAAATTCATTCCATATAGTTTTTTCAGACTTATTCAAAATAATCTGGTAATATTAAAATCCAGGACCTCTATATGACAAAGTTTAGAAAGTTAATTTTCAAAACAAACATTTTATTCAGATTTAACAACAGAAAAGAACTGTCATTTTCCTTATTGCTTTGAGAATATTTGCAGCATTAGCTTATTTATTACTATGTCCTTGGCTAATTACAATATTTGAAAAATAACCAAGAACCCTTAGCTTAGAAAAAGGGATTATAAAACAATGCACTCTAATATTACATGCATCATGACGTATTTTCTATAAAGTCTTAATTTTTCATTGAGGAGAAAAAAGCATTCCTGAAACACCCATTTTTAGAATGAAGGAAAATTTTGATGCCAATATTTTCATTGTTCTTAAAAAAAAAAAAAAGTGTACACCAGGAATTTGTTCTTTGAAACTAGATAAAGAAAACACCTGCATATTTATTTTGAATAGTTTGTTCCACAAATAACAGCAACAAATCACTCTTTGTTATAAAAGAACATTTTGAAAGGCACAGTACAGTGTCCATTGTCAAGTTTCATCACCTCCATGCAGTAAAAGCTTAGACAATTGAGCTTCAGAAATAATGAAATATCATTGGATCGATAAAATGGAAACCTGCAAGACTGACCAATCAAGATTCATTTAGAAACACGCTCCAGTGGAAGAATAACATGCGACTTTCACACAAACATAAGATATATTGATCAGCCCAACAAACCTTGTACTCAATAGGTTTCTACTTCACCAATAAGGCTTTGCAATCCTCTCACAAACAATATGCCAGCAATAATGCATAAGCTTTCACTAAAGCTAACTTGGATATAAAATAACAGATTGTACCAGCAAATAGGAAGAGAACTTTCAAATAGGTTTAGAATACCCTAAGGCAGTAAGGGGCATAAGAAGAAAATGTGACAAACTACAATTAGAAAACTAAGTTAAACAAAACTTTAAATTATGTATCACTTAGTAGTTCAGATGCATAGCATATGAGGTTATTTTCTGTCAATTTAATTTATTTATTGCTTTTATATTTGTTCTGAATACATTTAGAAACAATAAGATATAAAAAATACCATTTCGATCAATTCTATGACAGAAAACCTAAAATCATATACATTACTATCCAAATTATTAAGTAAAACTTTTATCTTAAATATTTGTTTCAAATTTTACTTTTATCAACCAAAAAATAATAATAATAAAAGAAGCAAGTACATCTCAACTTAATACTATATATTTTGCTAAGTCATATAGCAGTTTGATTTAATTCAAGCATAGTAAAAATATATTGCTATCATTATATTAATTGTTCTAAAAACAGTTTCCAAAAAGCTTTAAGAAACAGCATTTTTAAGTGAAAATTAAAGCAAAGAAATATAAAATCATATCAGTTTAAGCATATTTTTTTGTATTGATTAAAATTGATAAGCAAATAAGGTTATCATAGTACTGCAAATAAAAAAAACTTTGAAAAGTCATTTGCATTTTTGAAAGTTTACATGTATTCATACATATTAAAAAAATAATACAATTATATATCCTTCAAATTTGTGCACAATAACACATTCATAAAAAAAAAAATGTAAATTTTTAATCTGGTTATTTTTCCCATAAATATCATTAGTTCTTTTATTCTAAAAACATATAAATAATTGATACGTAATTGTCACGATAGCAATAAAAAAAAAACTATGGAAATAATAAAATTATTATTCACTTGTAATTGCTAGTTAATCTTTGCCATGTATCACATAATGTTTTTGTTACTTTATATTAAAACTGTAAATCTTTGTTTTCCTATTACACACAATGGCAGAAATAAAAATTGTTAAATATCATTGGTGATATGATAAAAAAAAAAAAAAAAAAAGACTTAAGTTATTGAATGATTAAAGAACATGTCTAATTGAAATACATAATTATTTCATGTATTGATTTAATTTTATAGTTAATTTTAACCTTAGATGTTCTGGGCATATCAAAATATTTTGAAATCATAATTCTTAAAGAGAATATGGTAATGATAACAAAATAATAATACAGCAATGAAAAAAGTTTTAGAGATGAGTTACTTTGGCATTATATAATGCAAAAATATTTGGACAGACACGATGGTGTTTCACATAAAAGATGGGGAAAAAAAAAAAAAGTTTGAGCATTCAATTTGGTGTTGCAAAATTTTCCCAAACAGAGAAATTTTTAAAGGGCTAATTATAATGTTAACGTAAATACCATTATTTTAAATATTGATAGTAAAAAAACGATGCCTTCCTATGTATACATCCCACAATATAGCCATTTACAATCCAATCAAATTCAGCTTCACAACCATTAGGAATGAATTAAAAAAAAAAAAAAAAAAAAAAAAAAAGACGGGGACAAATAAGAAAGTATGTACATAATGAAATGACATATATGGAAAATATGTGCAGATATTCTCTCTAACTAAAAATAGTACACATTCTGCACTTGATCTCTGGAATAGGGTAGAGGTTATGATGCATCCACACGTGATATTTTCACACGCTTCCACTCCCCCGTACTGTAATTCATTTGGAAGTGAGTTTCGACGATCATAGATTGCACGGTACCATCTACTTGCTGAACCTTCTCTTCATTTTCACTAAGCATGATGGTTACAATTTGGCCTAAATGGGGACATGGATTATCTGAAACAAATAAATGCCTTGAGTTATCAGAAACGCATATATATATATATATATTAATTAGAAAAACAAATAGGAGCCTTGATGCTTTTAATATGTTGCTATGCTATTGTATTATTATAAAAAAAGCAATAATCAATTTATAAATTCTAATATAATAATTGAATTTTTTTATTAATTTTGTCAATAAATGTATTTGATTAGGTTGTTACACATAAGATGAACTTTTTGAGTACACAATTTTTAAAAGGCACAAACACAAATTGTTTAATTAAAATATGGTCCATCAACATCACTGCACTTCTGTTGGTGTGACTAATACTTAATGTCCATCATCGAGGGATACACACCCCAAAGTAGTCTACTCAAGGATAGAGGAAAGGGGGGCAACTTCTATTATGATGGAGTACCCATAGGTAGAAGTTTGACTTGGCTCTGAGTCACTGAAGAAGGGGTAGTACCTTCAGAACTACCCTACATTTGCATATCATATGTGAGAAAAATCAAAAATTCCCACCAGATAGTCTGACATCACAAACACCATCGAGTTTCCTTGTTTTGAAACAGTGTCTATAGGGATTGATCTTTAGTCGTTATCCTCACCAGTGGTGCACATTACCACTGAGTCACGAGTCGGGATAATGCACGTCTGCCATCGATTACAAAAAAGATTTTTATGCCAATTTCAAAGAACACCTTTAATTAAGAGTTAATAAATTCAGTAAAGGCTGTTTTGCTTCGTGATTGACAAATAATTTATCAATTAAAAACTATTCAATATTTAAAGCATAGATAGTCAGTAGGAGACAAATCTAGTGAATATGGTAGAGGAATCAGAACACTAAATTTCAAATCGTTCTACTTTTGAAGAATGATTTGTAAGGTCTTGCATTATCATGGAGAGCACCTTTTCTGATTCACTAATGATAGTTCTTATGGAGAAATACTGCAAATTGTTTGATTTATTCATTTGGATAACATTTCTTTGATCCCACCAAAATGTCAACACCGTCTTTTTGGATGTAGTGCATCTTTAGGCTTTTCATCTGCATTCAGCCACTTTGCTGAGCATTTATGATCACCATATAATATCAACATTTCATCACAAATAATCAAATCATGTTGTTTTTAAAAAGGAATAATTTCTTTGCTAAACATTCATTGATGTGCAAATTTACAGTAGCTTGTGTAGAACCCATTTTGCCATTTTTTTTTTTTCCCACATGACCAAACATTGCTCATGTCTCAAAACTGTTACTATGCCTACTCCAAAATCAGCAGCAAGTTCTCTAACAATTATTATTACCTTCAACTCTTGCCTTCAGAATATCATTACAGGCGATACTTTGAGGTTTTATAAATTCATATTGAGATTTGAAGTTAACAAACCATAGTCACACTGTGGATATATTAGCTGCATCATTCTCACATGTATCTTTGTTGCTTAGGTAGCAGAATATAGAAAAAAATTATATTATTTTGTGGGATTCCATGTTTTTATTTAAGATCCTCTTAAAAATGTTAAAACCATAATATCTCATTATTATGCAAACAAGATATACAATTAGAAAGAGTGACGAAAAGAAAATATATAACATTCCTAGTTAACATAATGCTGGTAAATATTTTATACAACATTAGCTGATACTAAAAAAATTCATTTCATACAGAACAATTCAATAATAATATTTAAACGATTGTATTCAAATTAGAAGGAAAATTGGAGTTTACAAAATTTAGTAGTTTCCCTTTAAAACAAACACACAATTTTTATATGAAATGGATGATTCTTATCTGGTGCATCAATATTAAGTCTTAAAATGTAGTTAATATACATAAATGAATAATAAATTACACATTAGCAAATAAATTTAACACAATTAATCAAACGATAGATAAAATATTTTTGTTTCAAAATCAGAAAATTATGAACAAAATTTAAACCTAATTTATAAAATTTAACAAATTTTATATCTATATACTACTATCAAGAAAATTAATGCTCTGCAATAAATTAATAATTTCTAAATAGACTGAAATATAACACTTACCTCTAGAACCTGCTATAAAACCCAAAATTAATGCCTTCTCTGGTCTTGTAACTTTATTTGATTTATTAAACATTTCTTGAGCTTCTTGCATTTGCTCTTTCTGCAAGAATAATGCAATATAAATAATATTCTTCTTCTTTCAATAGCTTATAACTATACTATAAACTTTCAAAATAAAATAATTTACAGCACATATTAAATACATAAAATTTAAGATACAAAAAAAGATAAAAAGATTTTCTTGGATAATGTTAACATAATATTGTGTTATGAAAAATTATTAATTATCTCTTTCCATAGTTCCTATAAATTCAGTATAACTTATCCACTCAGATGACTCCTGGAAGATAATTTTAAGTTTATTTAGTCAGGGATATGATGAGCAAGACAATTCTTATGATATTTTCAAAATATATTTGCTTACATTTTTTCTTAGAGTGAGATAATATTGGATATTGTAGTAGATGCTAGTTGTTTATTTGTGCAGCTGGATCTTGGCAAGATCCAGTTTAAGAACATACACGTTTATTTATATGCACACAAACACCACATACAATTAAAGATAGACAATACTTAACTCATTTAAAATATCTAATTATACATTTGTGGAAGGATTCCACTTCTAAGCTGAAAATAAAGTTACTCAGCTGTTAAAGTTAAGCTGGATTGCAAAATATACTTCCTCTCAGGACGAGAGTATGTAGGCTAATAACTACACAGGATTGTGCTAAATATATAATTTCTCTTGGGGTGAGGAAGGAGTAAATGAAACTTTTCTCAGCACCGGTTATGCTGTACGTCCTCTCGGGTGAGAGTCTCAATGCCTACTGATGATTTCTTTTGAATGTTGCAAGGGCGTTCTTGAAGTACGTAGGAGGAAACATGGTTGTGTACGTGGAACCACGATTACAATATGATTTAAATATCTAATAACATATTTTGTTATTAAATATTTTAGACAATATGATAATTATTTGTGTACATGATTTCATATTTAAATTTGAAAAGTTTTGTTGATTGTCCTGTGAAATGACAAAAAAATTGAATGCACGTTTTTGTCGCTCTAGTCATTTTGTACATATGTTGGATAAACAGACTGGGACCTACAGTTTAAAGTGGATTTCGAATGACTAACAAACAGCCATACCACCGCCAGGATTCGAACCTGAAGTCTGTGGTACCAAAGGCCAGAGCGCTAGCCGATTAACCACATAGAAGAGAAGATGAATTAAAAAGTGATGTGATGACATTTTGTTCTTACAAGTATGACAATTTCTGATAATTTAAAAGCAAAGTATTTTATTTGTAAAAGTAATCCAAATAAGATAATGTAGGAATCCCTAGGGAAAAAGAAGAATAAGATGGGACCCTCTACAACCTTAATTTTTTATTATCCATTTACAGAGAAACTTAAGTAAAAAAGAATATGAAACAAAATTTAAATTTCTATAAAGTAATTTTTTTTTTTTTTTTTTTTTTTTTTACAAATTTCAAATAATTAATTGTGAACTTAAAAATACAAAAAACTTACAGTTAAGGAAAGATTCTTCTTAGGAGGTGGTGCTGGCTGTACTATTGTATGCATTTGAACTTGTTGCTGTGGTTGTACCACAGGAGGAGGTTGCAGGATTTGTGTGGGTGCTTGTTGCTGTGGTTGAACAGGCATATGCTGCATTTGCAAAGAAGCACCACCAATAGATGTGAGGTTTCCAATTGTAGTAGCATGAATGACTTGTGTCTTAGGAGTTTCTGGCTGTGTTGGTGTTGTAGTAACAGTTTGGGCAGGTGTTGGCAGTTGATTGGTGGGTTGCTCATTGGTAGAGGGAGTTACAGTTGTAGTGGTAGCTGCAAAATGCAGGCAAATAAAATTAACAAAAATTTGTAATTAACAAACAGTGAATACTTTTTGCAAGGCACATTAAAAGTATTAAATTTAATGCATATCTTATATCTCCTGATTTTAAGATAACTGAACAAAAGGCTTAAAAAATTAATTATAATTAAAATTTATAATTTCATTTTCACTGATTTATAAATTTAATTATAAATACTGAAAAAATATATAAAGGAACAAAATTAATTAAAAATATTTTCTTGTAGCTGTTAGCTTTTATTTTACAAGGGTATTCTTTGAAAATATATAATAATTAAAAAAGTTTGTGGCAATCTTGTATTAAGACAAAGTTAGAAATACTGCATATATAAAACTAATAATATAATTCTAGTACTAAATCTAAAAAACTAAGTTATAGAAATAACTTATAGCTATTCTTCAATGGTGTTACATTTGAGTAACAGAAAAAAAAATTTAAGGCAATGTTAAATTAACATTCAATTTTTTTAACTATTTTTCTTTTCTTAAATTTTATTAAGAAAGAAAGACCAAAAGGAAAATTCTGCCATGTGTGAAAAAAAGTTTTATTTGTAAACCAAATTAGGATTTCACATTGTTTTATAAATAAACATTAAAATCTGATTTCAGAAAACTAAAAAGAGAAATTAAAATGACAGGCCATTCAAGGTGGCAAAGAACATATTCAGATCCAAAGATTGTTTATTTTTTAATTCCATTAAAATAACCATCATTCCCAAATGCTTGGCCAATAGATAAGAAATAGAATGACTGAAAGTACTATGAAATTTTACCATTTTCAAAGCAAAATCCTAGATGTGATTACAGTAAAACATAATTAAATTTTAAGTTTAAGATATTTATTCTTTGCCTTTTTTAAAAAAATAATGACCAATATTTTACTTTTAATTAACTGTAATTAGATGCAAAAAAATGGATGTCTTATAACTTTTGAAATTAAAGACCATTATTATGGTATTTTACAATGCAACATCAGCAATTTACATAACATTAATGTTTAAAAATATTAAAATAATTTTTTTTTTTTAAATGCATGTTTTTTTAACAAGCTAAATAAATATCTTCATACTAAAAAAAGTCTTTTTATTTTAAAATTGATGTGAAAAAAAATGCAAATTTTAAAGATCTATACAAATTGACAGGCCTGTTATGAGAACAGAATTTAATGAGATGTAATAATTAGCACAAAGTTCTTCATTGAAAAAATCATGCACATAAACGATAAATTTTTTTTTTTTTTAAGAAGCGTCAAATTAATTTGATTCTTCTTCACATTGATTACTTTAGATTCCTTAGCTCATGTGTGTTTACTTCAAAGAGAAGGAGAAAACTACATCAAGAATCAGGTACATCATTTCTCATTTTCCCACTGTGGTTAATAAATCAGTTTTATTTGACTCAAAGTAACATTACCATTGGGAGGTTGTCTGAATACTATTTTAACTACTGAGGCTTTACCAGGTAAAGTCGGAGTAGTGTTGCCAGCCGTTGGAAGACCACTGGTTGGAGTTGATGGAGTATAATTTGGTGTTGTACCACCAGGTGCTATCACTGCAATGCTTGGACCCGATAGCTACAAAAGAAGAGTAAAGAACTTAATATAGGAAACTAATTAATGATTCATAATGACTAAATAATTCATGATATTTATTTTGCTGGAACTGTTGTTCTAATGCAGTTGGCAATACAGAGACAGTTAATCTTTATGCCATAAGCAAGGGTTGCACCGCTGTTACTCACTTAGCCCACGCACCCAGGGGGTGTACGTGAAGCTTGAATATATGCTATGAAAGTGTGTAACATTACCACCACAATGCTCTATGATCCTATTAGACCGGGAGTTACAGTTTAAAGTGGATTCTGAACCACTACAAACACCCATGCCACCACAAGGACTCGAACTCGAAACCCGTGGACCCAAACGCCAGAGCGATAGCCACTCGGCTCCTAGATTAATATTGTTTTATCACTGAAATTCAGCAATGCAAACAACATGGAATATTTTTCAACGTATTAGAAAAAAAAAAAAAAAAATGCTGGAACTTGTAGATATAAGCATTTCCAAAAATATTTGGCACAAACTAAAATAACATGAATTGACTCAAGTCAGTAATAAAAATAGCTAGTAAACTGCTTACTCACACTGTAAGAACCTAGATATTAAAAATATTGCCAGTTGTATAGTGGATCAATCATTGATTTAATCTTTTAAAAAAGATTTAGTGTTATTCATGATAGTAATTTTTAATCAATACCTAGCATTATATATTTAAATTCTGTTAAAAAGAAATAAAGTATAAATCATATTTACATATTATAAATAAATATTTCTGAATGAATTTAGTTTTTCTTTTTACAATTTTCATGCTAATAGTATTTTTTTATTGAGTCAACACTCTAACTTTTAAAGTTGATTAATTTCAAAAGGAGCAAATTAACTTTTAATTTACCATGATTAATTACTGATTGCTCTTCCACACTTCAATCAGTTGTATCAGTATCAGTAGCCCTACATATACTGGAATTACTGTTTTCACATCAATACATTATCTAATGCATCAGCTACCATATATTTCTCATTTATACCAGAGGAAAGAAAGAATCCAAGGGCAAAAAGCCAGAAAAGGGATTTTTACCTCTGTTGTTTTGTCATAACGCAGCAAACCATCAATATAAACAAATTTGAAAAAATAACTTATTTTTATAAAGCAGATAACTTTCATTTAAAATTATTATTCTTTTCATAAACATCAGAAATATAAACTCAAGAAATAAAAACATGCTTTATTTAGGGTTTTATTACCTGCATTCAGTTAATGAAAAGTACTTATGTCTATTGTAAAATTAGCACATCTGCATAAGGCTGACATCCATAATTTAATTTCAGTAGAGAACATAAAAAAAATCTCAGTTCATACACAGTAGCTATTCCAACAGAATAAATTAATCTTACCTGTGATGTTGTAAGGAGTCCAGCTGCATAATCTGGGGTACTTGGTGAAGAGGTTACAGGAGGGAGTAGCTCCATCTTTTTCTTTACGAGGCTCAGGAGTTTCAATTTCTGCTAAAAAGAATTTTAAAAGTTCAAAGAAATACCATTTAAAAGTTTTGGTAGTACAATTTTAAGAAAAAAAAACATTGTTTCCTTTACTAAAATTTTTTCCCCCTTTATAATTCTTAATAAATTAGCAGTTCACATACAAAAAAAAATTTTAATGAATGATAATGTCAATTTTAATGAATGATAATGTTGATCAGCATATTTAAGAGTATATAGTAAAAGAAAATGTATGTAAAAAGAAAATGTAACTAAATACACACACTTATAAAAGTGAAATTTATGCATGCAAATTATACAACGTAACAACACAATTTTAAATATATCCATATCAAATGGGATATATCACAAGGAAAGTTACTAGCATTTTTGTATATGACATAAAACTATGATGGAATGCCAAACAATTAGGAGACATGATTTTTTTTATAATGATGAAAATTTTTAACATTCAACATTGCTGCAAGAAATTTCTGATAGTTTTTCAATACTTTTAAAATTGTGTTGTATTTAAAGAATTCCATTGCTATATCGCTGGCACTATTTAGTTTCTATTCTTCACACTGATGTGGTGTAAAATTGCTTTTTTAAGTTCAATTCAATCTAATATGGAAATTTCTTACAAAAAATATATAATACTAATGAATGAATAGTTATTGATCTCATCAAAATTTGCATTATGTAGTATATCAACTTTTAAAGGATATTTTCTACAATGTAATAATAATTTAAATTAAAAAAAAAAAAAATTGGTATACAATTGCAACATTATAGACAGATGCAAAAATAATGAAAATTTCGTTGTCGAAAAAACTGGCAAAAATGGATTTCCTCAAATTAATTTTACATATAAAGGAAACTATTTTTCATGTCATACCTGGATTCTTCTTTCTTCTTTTGGCATCTCGACCAAAGCCTAAGGGTTGTTCATCAATTTCAAGAAGCTAAAACAATTAAGTAAATTTTAATTAAATAAAAATTTAATAACAGGATAGTTTTTAAATACAATTGAATGATATCTCTTATAATTTATATTATAAGTCTTTTATAATAGTCATTATAGCTGTACTTGAAAACAGTTGCAATGTTCTCCAATGTCACAATTCGATGTTAACCCAGAAGCAGAACTTTCAGATATGCTACACAGTGATTTTTTTTTTTTTTACTTCACTTTCATTTGATAATAAATTTCAATAGATTCTACTTCTTCATTTGTCACAAATCTCAAAATAAAAAATACTATTCTTTGGTGCATGTGAAGTGTAGTGATCATATCTACACTGCTATTATGAATACTTTTCCTGTACCAATTAGACATTATTGACACTACTAACAACATCACCAACTTACTGGACAGTCACATTCCACTTCAAAAGTTTTCTTTAACAATCAAGATTTTAATTTGATTGATTTTCATGTAAGTTATCTACCTTTTTTGATTATAGAATACATACATAGAATAAATTAAAATTCTAATTTTTAATAGTTAACAGCATTAGGAAAGAAATATTTTGAGACTTGAAATACCTGAGCTTTTTTAACGAAAATACAGAGATTTATTTGATATAATTTTCTTACATCTTGATATATATTAGAATTTTAATAAAAGAACATAAATAAATAAATAAAACCAAAGTATTTTTCAAATAAAAAAAAAAAAAAAGTGTATTCACCAACTTAGCAATAAAATTAACAAATTTAATTCCAAATAGAACTGAATTAAATAACTATTTTATTAAATACAGATTATTCATATTAATCATTTGGATATGATACCGTCTAAAATAATTTTACTATCATGATTAAAGGACTCTTGAATTTTACAAAATGGTATTATTTTCTGTTCAGATAGTAGATAGATTATATGTTACACAAAGTAATTTTGATTTTTACTGTATAGAAAAAAAAAACTAATTTTATTTAAGTATAAATAATATTTTTTGTAAGTTATTTTAGTTATTATTAGCATTTTTATTTGTAAAACATATTATATTAAGACAAATAAAGCAAATATTTCTAAAGATGAAGACAAATTTTAACTCTGAAGGAGCTATTAAACTGAAAAAGTTTTTAGTTATTAATTCATATATATATAAAACTGTAACTGGTCACAACATACTTTTATACCACCATCTTTCCGCCCAGCTGGGGTCCTGGGTTGGACTCGACCAGTCTGTGGGTGGAGTTTAGGCGTCCTAGAGGGCTTGAACGGGATTTGAAGCCTGTTGAGTTCATTCGACTAGGAATCCCACGTAAAGGAGCTAAAACAAAATCACAAAATAGTTAGAAAAGTTTCTTTATTTAGAACAGTTGGTACACTATTAAAATGTATAGTTATCAGAAATTAAGACTTTTAATTAAATATATGTTTTTTGCCCTTGTTAGGTTAGTTTATTTAAACATTATTTGGTATAAAAAGTTTAAAACTTTATATTCAAAATTTATAGAGAAATCTAGTGTATCTATCTGGTGTAAAATTCTCAGCTTTACTTTAAAAAAAAGGAAGAAATTTATGTAATAATTAAAACCTTTTAAAAAAATAAAATTTAAAGAAAATACTCTCTTTCACAGAGAAGTTATCTTATGGGAAAATTAATGCATAATTATTATTTTATAGTGAATTATTGTTATTAATATTTGAGTAGTGCTGATGTATTAACATCAAATCTAACATTACATTTTTAAAATTTATTTCCCATTTAAAAAAAAAAATATCTGTATCGAATTTATCTAGTAGATACACTGCTCGAAAATTTAAGCCTAATTATTATTTCCATATGGAATAGGAGATTTATAAATTATAGATTTTTTTTTTTTGCAAGAAATATTATAGATATGAAAACTAATCCTAAATATAGGGCAAGGATCATTATTGAAAGATTCAAATTTAGAAGTTCAAAAAAAATAATGCAGAATTGTCATAAATTTTTACTTTATATTTAAATCTTTAATAAGTACAAAATGAATTATCTTACTAGAATCATTTATTGGTTTGATAAGGCCACGACACATCGGATAGGGACAGATGG
The DNA here is from genome assembly GCA_021605095.1 of Caerostris extrusa. NCBI lineage: Eukaryota > Metazoa > Arthropoda > Arachnida > Araneae > Araneidae > Caerostris > Caerostris extrusa. The sequence goes on along the minus strand of BPLR01011363.1, from coordinate 17,348 downwards.
AGTTGTAGAATTCTTTTTAGAAGTTGTAGTTGCATCCTGAGCTAAAAAAATCATAATAATAATACTTAGCATAAAAGTACAATGCATATTTAAATTAAAAAATATTGAGTATAAATAGTTTTTATTAATATTTTTCAAAGAACTAACAGCATAATTTATTATAATATGGAATAGATAATTAAAACCCTTTAAAATTATATTTACCATTTTTTTAAATTATAATTTAACGCTTCATAATATTTTCCACTTCAATGATTTTTTCAATAAAAAAAATATGTGGATAAAAATCAAATCAAATCTGTCAAAAAATTTGGACAGATATACCATCATTTTTTTAAAAGACTAATTAATTGACCTTTGTTTTAATTAATCTGAAAAAGAAATAATTGTAATTTTTTAATATAAAATTTGAAAATGTATCTTTAATAGATAATCAAAATTAAAGTTACTATCTATTGTTGAGTATTTTATTTGTAGTTTTCTAAACTTTCTTAAATTTGCTGACATATATGCTCTTAAGAATTACAGAGTTTTTAAAAACAAATCTAGAGTTGTTGTGTAAATAATTGCAGGAAAATTAATTTGAAATTTTTATCATAAATCTAAAATTTAAAAAAATAAAATATTAAATAAAATTTCTATGTAGATTTACAGAAGAGGCAGTTTTCATTTATTATGTTTCATAGTTACAAGTTTAATTAGGCTATTGCTTTAGATGAGTTAAGTTGAAATAGCTTCCAGAAATTGCAAATAAAAAGTATCTTTAAAACTGACAGAAGCACAAATGTTCACAAATCAAGATTTTTCTTGAATTTTAAATGCAAGTAATATATAAAAAATAATATATATATATATTATAATATATATATGTATATTTTGTAACATTTCAAATGTTTTATTTTTTAAAAATCATTATATGAATAAAAACATTTGTTAGATTTATTATAATTTCATAGAATTACTATTGGTAAAAATAAATATTTATTCTAAATAATAAATATTTAATCCATATTCCAAAATTGTTTTTAAAAAGAAATAAAATCAGTTTGTGTAATTGGTTATAACTGAAACTGTTCAATTTTCACCCATAAATATTACAGCTTTATTGCTAGTATTTTTTTTCCCCCAAGGGCTAAATTTTATTGAGGTTCTATGTTGTCTATACTTGATTTTATATAATTTCCAACAAGGTTTTATTTTATGTTCTCTTGGAGAAACATTAATTATATGCTTAAGACACAAGTGTCATGTTTATTACATAGCAATGTTTAATGCTCTTTTTTATTTGGCCAATAGCAGTAATATCATTTGAAACTTTTAATTGAATTGGTTCTCACCTTCACCTAGAATTAGGAAAAAGACATTTCGGTACTTACGTATTGACGTCACCGCAGCAGAAGTTGCACTAATGTGCAAATAAAAGAGCTGCCAATGCGCCAAAATAGAGATTGTTTGAATCTATGTTAAACTCTATATCGGCCATTTTCCACCAAAAATCCGATTGACTACTTTGTTTTTAAATAAAGTGTTTTATATATTTTATAATTTGTCACAAAAATTTTAGGTGTAGATTGGTGCCACTTAAAAACCGCCAAATCTGTAGCTGCAGTGGCGTTAATACGTAAGTACCAACATTTCAGTAAAAAGTTGTTCAAGAGCAATGTTATAAATTTTATTACTATTATTTAACTTTTTAATATCTCTTTACTCAACAAAAATAGTAACAAAATTTTTTATGAGTAATAAAATCTTTAGAGGAATATAAAGTGATTGAAAAAAAGGAAAGGAAGCTTACATTTTTGCAGTAGTTCTGCCCTGAGAGTAGCCGACTTAGGCTTTTGTTTGAGGGTAAAGTGTTTTATAGGTTGGGGTGGCTGGCCTACTACTGAGGTCAAGGCTGTTCGATTCAGGTACATACATTCCATAGAAAGCATAGGCTGGGCGCTATGCTTTACTAAAATAATAAATACAAATACGAATTTTTTATATTCTGATTTACAAAACAGGAATGAGAAATCTATTGTTAAAGAATTACAGATGCAGATATTTCAATTAGTTAATATTATTTCACATCAATGGTGAATTGTTATGCAATTTACTTCTTATATTCTATGAAAAGGCTATTCTTTGCAAGTATACAAATTCAGATGTTTTTTTACAGTAATATATATATATATATAAAAAGATAAATATAAATAATAAATTCGTTATTGCAAATTTCATTTATACATTAATAGAATTTACAACTTGCCTATATACATTCAAATTTTCTGTTTTGATCAATATTAAAGATAAGAGTAAAGCAAAATCTTTAATAAGAAATCATGCATGGATAAACCATTAAAAAATGGGTACATTTCTTTTAGTTGGACACATTTATCACTAAATCCTCAGCAAGGATTTTTATATTTTGATGCATGGCTTTCACCGCAAATAAGTAAACATATGTTTCAATACATTCAAAATTATACAAAATTTGAAATAAAAATTAAAACCTATAAGCCAGAAGGAAAAACAATGTTAAATCATGTCATTATGAAGGTATCAGTTTTGATAACAAACTCCTTTTCCATAACAATTTTGCAAACATAATCAGCAAAACCTCTGTTTTTGTGATTAATTAATATGCTGATGTGTTCACTAGCTACAAACTGTCACTCATAAGCTGATGCTGTATATCATAATCAAATGGCCAATTCTCACCAATCTATCCTATATTTTGATCATTTTATTCAAAGCCACTCTGAAGACACTGCAGATTTTTCAAAATTCAAAAGATTTTATAAATTACCAGCATGCCTTTTCTATTTCCAAAAACATTTTTCTACATAATCAGCTTTGATTAGAATCCATCCCGGATCATGCCAAATGACTTTTAGTTAAGTTTTTAAATAACATCCATTACACAGATAATACAAAGAAATAAAAGACCACAAACTATTCTAAATCAAAATTTTATAAATTTTTTTTGTTAATAAACATGCCTACTACGATCCATACTTCTCAAAATTTCCATATACTCAACTCGGATCATTGCGGCATTTCATCATACTTCACACCATTATATTCTTTTTTGCTGGCCAATCGAATGAATCTCCCTTCACCAAGGTTCTTTCAATCTCATAAATTCTGATTACTTCATTGCTTTAGACTTTGACTGCCTCCCTTTCTCTTTTTCTTCACCAAGACTTCAGATAACATAGTCAAATTGGTTCATTGGTAAGGATTTAAGCTCCCAACCACAAGATGGAGAGTTTGATTCCAAGCCATATTCTCCTTCATTTAAAAACAGCAGTGTGCAAAGGATTTAATTAAAATTTTTTGTTAATTCTTCTTTTTGCCTTCAACATACTATTTTCACAGATATAAATTTTACAATTAGTGTGTATCAAATTTGATTTAATTAATTATGGTGGGGTAGTAAGGGTAATTTCTCTCCTGGATCTCCATAATTGATACCCCTTTGGCTTTTATTCTTCTGCAGCAGCAGGTTTTCAGCAATTTATATCCAGAACTTGGATATTTTTACTTGTAAAGATTCTGAATCATTTATCTAAAATATCAATGGTTTGCGACTGAAAAAACTACAGATAGAAGTATTTTTTCCGAATATTAGAAAGCGTTAAAAAGTGATGAATTAAAAGATGCAAGATAAAAATGAACCATAGCAAGCAACCATAAAAACAATTTAATGAACCCAGATATCATACACAAATAATTGAGCACTAATGAAGCAGTGTGGAATAATGTAATCATCCATAACAGAAGGCAGCTGCTTCTCAGTAATGAAATTTTAAATTCCATTCATGTTGTTTAGATTTATTTTATTATTTACAAAATATTATAATTTGTTTTCATTATCCATATGCATATCTATTATTATTTTTCATTTTATTTATGTTGTATAATTTTATTATCAATAAAAGAGAAAACATAGGCATGATACATTTTGCTATCAATGTCAACATGGAAACATTGTGATAATGCGAGAAACTCATTTTGTTAATGAAAAAATAACCAAAATGTTTATTTCACTAATTGAATAATAAAATCAATTAAGTAAAATAATAAATACTCTTAATCATTTTAGCACTAAAAGGTTTGTTTCTCTTGATATTATTTTCTGATATTATATCTTACTTTTGTCATATCTTTTCAGAAACATTAAATTAGAGACCACTAGTTAATGGTTTCTAATCAATCACTATCCAATGTAAAAAATCTGAACATTAACAGTCTGGTACTTAAACAAAAACAGTAAAGGTAAAAACAAAAAAAGTAAGGTAACTAATTAATTTTTATACTATACATGAGAATTTCCTGCATTAGTAAAAAATAATGTTTTTTAATAATCAAACTTCAGAATCCTTAATATATAGTTATGATTAATGCATAATGTTTCCTTATTTTTCTATTAATAGCTCCCTGTATAAATTTATAATATAGAATAACTTGGATTTATGTAAAAATCATTTGATTTACAATAAAAATTCTCAATTTGCTGCCTTTTACATTTTTTAAATAAATTATAGACAGTACTAATAAGTAATAACAAATATCTTGTTTGACATTCTTTTTCTATACTATGAATTCAATAAAACCTTTTGATATAAACAAATAATTTAATTATTACTTTTTAAAATTTAATATAATTTTTATTATTCCCTCATTATATCACAGATTTAGATATTTTTTTTTCCTTTAAATTTACACAACTTCTGTTATATTAAGCATTTTCTCAATCTCTTGATATAAATGATACGAGTTGGGCAAGAAAATGTAAATAAATTTTTATTCAATCATTCTGCAACTTTTAAGATTTATAGATATGGAATCCATATTGATTTATAGATATGAAGTATAGCATTTTCTTGTTATACTTCAACTTAAATTTTGGTAATAAATAAAATAAAAAATATAAAAACAAGCTTTTACAAGTTTCTTCAGCTCATTGACGACTTCTGTAAAGACTGTATGGTTTTCTTTTTAGTCTGAAATTTAAAAGTCCAGTTGTAGGGTAAAAACTTGAGAAGCTCTGTTAGCATGGACACCCATGAGTCGTTATCATGTACAGAAATTTCAAAGAGTTCGTCAAGATAATTCTTAAACTGAAAGGAATAAAAAAATTTCAGTTTCTGATATCAAACTATGTAACTCCAAACTGAAATAACTGACAAAATTCTTTTAAACACAAATTTATGTATTTTATTATCATTTTATAACCAGCTAATTTAAATTATAGCATTGCTGATTTAAATTATGGTGATTTTGTTTTCTTGTATAATCAATTCTTTAATTTCTTCAAACATTTTACTGGTGGTCTTTTATGTTTGACAATATTAGAGGGCCTGTACAGGCCTGTATAGGCATTGAAATTGAACAATTTTTTTCCTGACTAAACTTTACAACATTTCTCTGACTTTTTGTCTACTAATTATATTAGTTTCCTGGCTTTCTACTCAGAATCAGTATATGTGTATAATATATGCTATTAAAATTTTTTTACGAGTTACTTAATATGAAAAAAAGTAGCATTTATGAAATTTAATCAAAAAAATAGAATGAATATTCTAAAAACATGATAAAAGGCAATTCTCCCTGAATGTGTTTTTTTGAAAGGCGACACCTGAATTCTGCTTCTTTTCCTATATATATAACGGAAGTGACTGAGAGCAGAATTAGTAATTAAACACAAAAATAACAAATTAAAGTATGCATTCAATGCAAATACTAAAGGACACTTCATTAAATAACTTAAGATCATAAACATATATATAAATAATAATTCATTAGACTTATTTTCAGTAATTAAATACAAAAGTAAAGAATACCAATCAATGCAGATGTTAAAGGATTGTGGAATTACATTTAAGGAAGGAATTTAAGCTTAATATACAATAAATAATTGTTAATAATTAATAAAATATTTAAAAACATTAAAATCCTTACTTTTCAAAAATGACATAAGCAAATAGCACAAATACAAATAAAAAATTACACATCCTAGTCAAAGCGAAGTTTCAAAATATAATAAATCATAAACTGGTCGGTTAGTCATTACAAAAAATTGCTGCAAGATGAGTAACAATCCGAATAGTCAAATATGCTTGGAGCAAAATGCTCTTGTCAGCAATTTTCCCTAATTTTTAAATATTTTTATGAATTTTCTCAATTTTCTGGTTTTGTCGATACCCTATATTGGCTCCTCCACTATCTAAAAATATCATATAGGGATGCTCAAAATTTTAGTTTCCTAGGACTACACTTAAAAAGAAAATATGAGAGTTGCATTTGTAGAACAAATCTGTCTTGAATTACACATTATTAATATAAGCATAAAAGTACCATATATATTTTCAAGTCTAAGACAATTTTTAAAAATTTTTTCTAAAGCTAAATTATGGGGATCAGTTTAAATACCAATATGCTAACTCACTTTTATTTTCTGAAATTGTTTTGAAATCGTTATATGACACTGTTGTGCAAATGGAAAATCTGATGTTTCCAAAATTTGTGTCACTAACTAAGGGAAAATTTCCAAAATATCCACAAGAAATAACATAGAATACAGTAAATAATTAAAATAAAAATTCACATTGAGGAAGGAAAATCATTTTAATCTTTTAACTAACTTTTTGGTTTTCAATAAACCTTAACAGAAAAAAAAAAAAAAAAGTCATACAAGTTCACACATGAATCAGAGTTTTTGAATAATTTGTCAAATAGACTTTCACTTATTGAGGGACTGCTGGCTGCGTCCTGCCACTCAGTAACACAGGTTTCCGGTTCGAGTCCCGGCGGTGCCATAGATGTTTGTAGTGGTTCGGAATCCACTTTAAGTCGTAGGTCTGGTCTAACAGGATCGTAGAGCGTTGTGGGGTAGTGTTACTCCGTCTGTAGCGTATCGTCAAACTACATGTGTCCCCGGGTAGTGCTAAATGAGTAACAGCGGTGAAGCCCTTTGCTTATGGCATAAAGATTAACTGTTTCTGTATTGCCAGCTGCATTAGAACAGCTTTCACTTATTGAGATGTCTAGAAGCATATCATCGCCACATTCAATTCTTTCTGCACTATAATTTATATTTTTCTTTACTGTCATCCATACAGTTACTGATGCAGAGCTTTTTAAAAGCTCGAAGTACCACTAGTTTTCATTCAGACATAGTAAGGTTTCTATTTTTACTAATTCAAGAATAAATAATAAAAACACCCATAGAATTTGTTTTATAAGTATAGAGCTCAAAGATGTATTGAGAAAATTTTGACTATTGACTTTGTAGAGGAAGTTGAGAGCAAAATTCTTTAACCTAACATTGTTTGGTGTTCTTATACCAACAACGGAATTGAGGAACTACAGAAATGACTTTAATTTTAGTGAAACAAAACATTTTTTTTTTTTTTAGCTCATATTCAAATGCTTCTATTAGCTACATATTTTTCATGCTTAAGATTATTATTAATTAAAAAATAATTTACATTGCAGAGATATTAGGAAAGAAATAGCTGCCTTAATGCGGCATAGTTGCTTTAAGAATTTACTATTAAGGATAACACATTACAAATAACTAACAAACTTTATTTTTAAATGAGAAGTTAGACCCTGAATATTTTAATTTCTTCATTGTGCGTTAAATTAAAATACAAAAAAGTCATAAAAATCTCAAAAATTTATCTTTTCCTTTAAGAAGCCTATTTATATATCAATATTAATATATTTAGTTTCAAATGTGTTAAATGATTTGGATCAAACATCACAGGGAAAAAAAAGTTAGATTTATTCAATGTTTATATGGTAGATTTCCCGTAGGAATTTCTTTGAACAAATCAAGGAGAATAAAATTACTAAAACATAACCATAATTATATTATATCTATCTTTAATTTATTTATAGCGCAGCTTTCATATAAAATATTAACAAAAATTAATGTAGTGTCAAAATTCTTATGCGATAACATCCGATATGAGATATAATACTTCTAGGATTTAAAATATTTTAATGTTGATGATTTCAAAAATATTAAAGATTTAAAGGAACATAAAAATTAGATCGAATTTTTAAAAACTGTTGCATTTATATTAATGTACAACTCACATTATGATAGATTTGACATTTTTATTGATAATCTATAAAAATTTTAAAAATAATTCCATAGATATTTGGGAAGAATCCATAACAAAACAAGTAAGGCCTATTGAATAACCACAGTAACATTAGTAATCACCTTTACAAGAATGTATATCTATTTTTTTAAATATTTTTATGAAAAATATTGCTTTCTCATAAATACCACGCATATACAACTTTTTGACATTTTTTTTGAGATATTTGGGAAGAATCCATAACAAAACAAGTAAGGCCTTTATTGAATAACCACAGTAAATTAGTAATCACCTTTACAAGAATGAATCTATTTTTTAAATATTTTATGAAAATATTGCTTTCATAAATACCCACGCATATACAATTTTTCATCTCTTTCTCTGTTTTGATTAGAAAAAAAAACCTATGAAATGTTGTTTTATAAAAAGAAAATACATTGATTCGGTGGAAAATGTTGTTATTCTATTATTCAACAAAAACCTGTGTCAAAAATGTCTTAAATTATTTTTTTTCAGAAGAGAATTTCGTCTCATTTAATCATACGCATGTCTAAAGAATATCGTTCAGCTAAAGATCAAGGAGGAGTTACCAGATTTTAAATGCTCATCACAAAAAATTATTTAATACCAGCACAATATGCTTGAGAGCTTCTTAAACACTTATTTATACCTTTTTTTCCCCGCTTAATTTTCAGACGATAAATTTTTTCATTTGTATCTGCTAGAGCTTAACATGATGATAGCGATTTCAAATTCTATATACCATGCGACAGTTAAAACGCATTGCCTAATCACTTAGAATTCGAGTTTTCCTAAAACGAGTTGCGGAGATTTACACACAACTTTTACTCACTTCACGTGAAAAATTAGTATTCTACACACCAACAATCCGTTAAAAATGTAGGACACAACGAAGCATGGCATTTTTGCCAATCAACTCTTGCGATACTCTTAATTCAACGAAGTAAACAATTCATTTAAAAGCTCATTAAAAAATAATTGGAGTTGTAGATCACGGATAAGGATTTTAAAAGCTTACAAAGAGATCTGATTATATCTGAAAATATGGTTCATAACTTAAATATTAAAAATATCATCTTTATAAAATATGTTCTCACCTCATCTATGTTTCTCCTTGGTATATGAAGAACTGATAGAAGAACTTTTTATCTTAACTTGTGTTTGTAATTCAACAAAACATTTTTTTAATTTTATCTAAGACATCTGCATTTAATTGCGAGCAAATTGATCCACTTGACCATAGGTCATTACTAGTTCCAAGTTTATTATGAAGCCAGAGATGTGTCAATATCTCGCGTGCTCATGTTGGAAAGTGTATAAGGCCAGCGCCATTTTTGTTAGCACTTAAAATATTGTTGCCAAAATGTAAGGAAAATATTTGTAAACATTAGAAATATTCAAAGTTGTGATAGAGCATCAAAAAATCTGATCAAAATTATTCTTTAGCATGAAACAGGTGCTATATGCGAAACGGAATCAATTAATAATTCTTCTGGAATACACCTTTTATTTTAAGTATTTAACATCTTGAAATGATAAATTTCATTGTTACTTCATTTGTGTTAACTTATGATTCAGATTATGCAGATTGTAGTATAAAAATGACAAATTAATTCATAGCAATTTTTCAGATGTTAGAACACTGAAAAATATGTAGGATTTCTGGAAACATAAGTTTATAGATTTTCTGGAAACATAAGGTTGTTAGAATTGCTGTGTTTTTAGTTTACGTATAATTACATTAAAAAATATTATTTAATACCTTGGGGGGAACACTTTTCCCTTGTACCGACACCTATTGATGGAAAATGGAATACAAATTGAACGACTTCCACTTTCACTGTTAAGAAGGGAATTTTCCTGCTAGAATAAAAACAGAATGTAGCTGACATTACGTAGTTGGCGTTAGAAATTAAATAAAAGATGTTGTAAATGTGAAAATTGATTATCGTCTTTTTTGTCGTCTGGATTTTAATAACACTACGCAACCTTTACAATACCGCCCCACCCTCAAAAAATTAAAGTACCATATATCATTAAAATATAATATGTACATAGAGTTAATGAAGAATTATGAAAGATAAGTTTATGCAAGAAAAAAAGACATTAATTAATCTACAAATATTTAGATCTTTTCCAAGCATGCAGCCATACAGCGCTAAATCCGAAATCATTATGTGAAGACTTTTTAACATTCAAACTCAGAATCACTATTTGGAAAACAGACCAAATCGTTCTTTTAAATTAATCATTCATTTCGTAATTGGTATTTTTAGTGTCCCTTTCTTTTCGATTCCTTGACTGTTTCTTTTTACATTTTAATTACAAGAAGTCATTTCCATAGAAATATGTTGGACCCATCTCCACTTCATATTAGGCGATTTATTTTTGAATAATTTTCAGTTATTTAATTTCCTACATATTATTTTTTTACAGTTCATTCAACTGTTTAATTCAATTCAAACAATAAATGAAAAATAGCATTAAATTCGAGTTAAGAACTATGAGCGTGAGATCTAAGAGATAAAGCATTTGTATAAAAATAGGATTTCAATATATTTTTGCAACTCTTTAACAATGAAAAGTACTATTTATATTTAATAGAAATGGTACTTTCATATGATTTCATTTATAAAACTTAACATGCAAAAGGAAAAAAAAAAAAAAAAAAAATTGAAAATATTAAATACAATTCTAAAGGATTGAAAACATTTGGTAATAAAAAAGAAATTAGATTATTGTTTAATTTATTTTTTAGAGATACAAAATAATAGAAGTAAATAATAACAATAAAAGTAGAATAATAAAATAACAAAAAAAGTAAAAACAAAAACAATGAAAGTAAAATAATAAAATAACTATGCAGTAAAGTAAAACAACAAAAGTAAAATAATAAAACAACAATTAAACAAAACAATAAAAAGTAAAACAATAACAACAAACAAAACAAATGTTTAAAAATATTATTTCTATTAATTATATATTAAAAGTTAAAAAATGTATTGTTTTCTACTTGGGAGTTTAAATAGAAACAATACTTTTTAATCAATATTTATTTAAGTATTTATAAATTTCGTTCAAAATTTTATCATTAAAAAAATAAAACACATCAGCATTTTAATTCAGCTGTTTTGGAAAATTAAATAAAATAAGTAAATTGAATAACCTATTAAAATCTATTAATTATTGGAAGTGTTAAAACGCAGTGCATATGAGCTAATTATACGTGGAATTTTCAAGAGTATATATGTTGTTATCGCGTCCATGGATTTAAAATATAATTATCAATGTTAAATCAAGTCAAAAATGGTGCCGCTGCACTATACAGGATTTCTCTTAAGTTGGCCTCGATTGGCACCATATCAATTGCAAAACGTGGGGAGTAAGTGCTGGGCACTCAAGAATGTGTTTAGGTGTTAGGAAAGCGTTGGGGCAATTTCTGCAGGGGTGTATTCCCTGGTCTTGTCTGGGAGAATCTTCATCACTCTGTAATGATTAGTCCTGAGTCTGCTAATAACTGATGTCAGCTTCCTAGGGCAGTTAAAGTCCGTGATGAGTGGCTTCTTAAAGTTATGAGGAATGAGTCGGCTTTTGGCAACTGCGTTAGCATCTGCAAGTGTGATGGTAGTCCTGGGTTGATCATTGTCCCTGGCTTCTTTGGCTAAAGTGTCAGCGCATTCGTTGCCCTCAATGTTGACATGTGCGGGAATCCATTGAAGATGACATGATTTGCCTCTACTCAAGTATATATATAGTAGGTCAATTTGAATTAATCGGAGAGGTTACCAACTCAGATTACTGAAAACTTGAACTTTGAGGACTGTCTCGTGAGTAGGGATTGGAATATCGACCAAAAGTTCTATACTGGTATTCGGTATTTTTAGATCTTTTTAATACCGGTAGTAGAAATTTTAGAAAAAGGAAGAAAAACGCTTGTTTTTTTTTTTTTTTGTCAGTTTTATTAGAGAACGTAAATATCACAAAAAAAACCCCCAAAAAAACATTGTAACTTATAAATTATAACAGTATATAAAGAATCACAAAAAGTAAAGGAACATATTATTTATTTAAATCACAAAAAAAGTGTAAATATCATTATTCATCTGTGGTACTATTACAAATTTTGAAATGTGATCTTAAAAAACGTAAACCGAAGTATTATCAACTGATTTTTAAAGTTATGTTCTTTAAAGTTATTCTTATTCATTATTATGAGGTATTATTTATAAGTAAATATGTAATAAATCTAAAAATATTTTGAACTCTAAAAGTATGATATGCAAAAACAACGTGAATAACAAACTCACAAATTTAAAAAATATTGCAATATTACACACTTTTTTCACAACTACAACCTTTGTTTACACAAATAAGAATTTCTAGCTTTCAGATAAGAATTCTAAATTTCAAGTAATTACCTAAAAAAAAAACCGGTATTCGGTATCCCGGTATTGCAATCTCTACTACTACCCTACTACCGGTACTACTACTACTTTGAATGCATTCAAAAATATATTAAAGTATACTATACAGTTTCAGTTTTAGCGGAAAAAAAATAATGACTACAAAGAAATATTAAAAAAAAAAATATTATTAATTATTACACATACATAATTTAATAGAAAAAAAAATAGAAGCAATTTATAGGTTAGAGATAAACACTTTATTTTCTCACCTTCATCTTTCGGCACATTTTATTATATGTCGTTCCAATATGGATCTCTGCAACCAAGCTCAGACTGAAGTAATTTCAGGATTTTTCAAAAATTTACAATTTATCAAACTACAAACCCGTCATATCATCTCCGACGTGAGTTCTTCTTACACGAAAAAATTCGCCTACACCCAATCCTCCCTACTAATAAAATATTCTTTTCAAAATCTTTTTCTTTCCAAATTCTTTTAAAAATTTCCGAAAACGAATGATTCCCTTCTTAATTTTTAAAAATTACAAATATCAAAAAAGTACCCAAGTCAACGAAAAACACGATTTCTTTAACTTCCGAATTGTTAAACGTTTTTATTTATTTATTTATTATTATTTTTTTTTAAATTTATTTTCCAATGGCAGGCTACTATAAGTAATAAAATAAGAAAGAAAAGGAACACAAAGAACATGAAAACAACAACGAGAATCGAAGGAAATTACATAGTGACATGTTTAGCCCATAAGGGCCCTAGCCTCCCAGTAACGACCATACACAGTAGAAGAAACAAGTGCAGGGCAGACAGGAAGGTGAGATGAATCCATGTCCTCTCCAAGACTGCAGAGCATGCATTGAATTGTTAAACGTAACTGCAAAGAAAACTCAATCCCTTCATCCGGCTACTTCCCCTGTTTTGGGTTTGATACTGATTTCAACGAACGGGGTATTTATTATATCCTGGAAAATAATACCTCGACCTTCTCCTAATTGTACATTATTAAATTTAATCTTAAATTTGATTTCAAACCCCTTTCTGGAGTAACCATTACACAGGGGGGGTGTTGCCAAACATTCAAAAAAACTGTCCTTCATAAAAAACCCGCAAAACTGAAAGCACAAATTCTCTTTTAAATTGTTTCTCACACACACACGTAAAAAAAAAAAAAAAAAAAAAAAAGGAGCGCCTTTTTTTCCGGAATATTAACCATTTGCTTTTCAGATCGTCCTTACGGACTCCACCGTTCAGCATACCCTATTACTATAATTATATCAGCTGCAATAGTTTTATGGCATCGGCAACTGGTTCCTAATTGTACCGAATTTAAATTTAAATTCTCTTAACTTTAATTTTAATTTTTATTTCTTATCTTACTTTTATTTATTTTTAGTAATTTTTAATTTTTAGAGTACTAAATATATAATTTTTGAAACTTTATCTTGTATCTAATACCAACATTTAAGCAGCCAATTAAAATTGCAAATTTATCTGTGAATTAAGATGAGGAGGTTAAGGGGGTCTAACCCCATCGGTACTCAGTTGCCAGTTGTCAGCTACTTCCCTAAAAGCTCGGGAAGAATGGAGCTGTGGGCGAACCAGTTTTGGCATACTTGTGTGTATTTACTACTACAACAACTTCCACATCTTCAAAAAATTTTTAAATTTACGTGAAATGTCATTGATTCAATTTAGAAAAGAATTTTTTTCTAATGCAGCTGGCAAAAACTTAGACAATTTTCTTGGATGCCTTAAGGCAAGCGCTGCACAGACGTTACTCGCTTGACACTACCCGGGAGGTGCGTGTAGCTTGAAGATAAGCCACGGACGTGGAGTAACAATACCTCCACAACGCTCTACGATCCTGTTAGACCGGGACCTGCGGTTTAAAGTGGATTCGAACCACTACAAACATCCATGGCACTGCCGGGACTCGAACCCGAAACCTGTGGTACCGAGCGCCGGAGCGCTAGCCACTCGACTATTCAGGCCCCAATTTAGAAAGATAAAAATTAAAATTAAAAATTACAAAGAGAAAAGAAAAACAAAAAAAAGGAGCTGAAATTAACCGAAAAGGGTGTCCCATCTTGGATCAATTTACAAAGCAAAGAGATATTTAAAAATCTATTGGTAAGATTGTTATATACTATTGAAAAGCTATTGGTAACTAGTTTTGGAGGATTAATGTGGTATTCACTAGCAATACCACAACTTCCATATCTTCAAAATTCTTTAAAATTTATGTGAAATGTAATTGTTTAAATTTAGAAAGATAAAAATTACAAAAACAAATAAAGGAGCTGAAATTAACTGAAAAGATTGCCCTGCTTTGGATAAATTTACAAAGCAAGGAGATTTAAAAAGTCTATTGGCAAGCTATTGGTAAGATTAGCTAAAGATAGCTATTGGTAAGATTGCTATTAACTATTGAAAAGCTATTGGTAAAATTGCTATAGGCTATTAGTAAGATTAGATGTCGTCACTTATTGCCTAGGATTAAAAATAATAATTTTTTTAAAAGGTTAATTCGGTCGATAGTCCTGCAATCAGGTTACACCTAAGAGAATTTGGCTAGCTGGATTCACAGTTATTTATACTTGATGTTAACACGATGATCGCTGGTTAGTGCCTCTTCGAGATTTTCTTATTAGGAATGTTTCTTTATTAATTTTTAAATAAAATAAGTTAGCAGTAGAAATTAAATGAAATTAACAACTGTTAAAATTTGAAAGATAGTCAGGTATTTAAATTAATTCAGGTGCACGTCGTGGCAATAGTAAAATTATGACAAGTTAAAAAGCCAACTTGCCACCTGATTTGCCGTTGACACCTTGCTTTGCATTTTCTCTCTCCTCTTAATATACCATAAGTTTAATTTGGTAAAGTATAAAGTTTATTAAATTAATTTTAAGTTTTTCCCTCATTATTTTTTATTACACTGTTTGCTAGCTAATTTTTTATTTTCCTTCCCTAAGAAAAGTGTTCTCTAAACAATCATTTTCTTCCTTTTTAAGATATATTATTTGTAATTAGTATGTTTAAATTAATTAATTAAGTAAGTTACTGAAGCTGAGCGTTTTCCCGTTAGGCACTTTGACAATCTCAAAGAAACAGTTTTTGCTATGTTGTTATTCTAATGCAGCTAGCAATACAAAGACAGTTAATCTTTTATGCCGTAAGCAAGGGCTGCACCGCTGTTATTCATTTACACTACCCAGGATGGACGTGTAGCTTGAAGATATGCTATGGACGCGAGTAACACTACTCCCACAACGTTGTACGATCCTATTAGACCGGGACCTACGGTTTAAAGCGGATTCCGACCCCCTACAAACATCCATGGCATCGCCGGGACGCGAACCCGAAACCTGTGGTACCGAGCTCCAGAGCGTTGGCCACTCAGGCCACAGTTTTTGCTACGTATATTTTAAGAAAATAAAATCTTATTTTTACCTGGAAATCTGGTGATCTCGTCTGCATTTTTTTTGTGTTCAGAAATTTTCTTGTCATGTAAATTATTAAATTTTTGAATTTATATTATGTATATTTTGATAATATGTTTTTGTTTGCCTTGAATGTTCTTTTATATAGGCTTATTTATATTTTACATTCAATTTCCTTTTTATTTATAAACAGTAATTCTAAACAATTTTTTTTAAAATTTGCCAAACGATAATTTACATTTTCACCGATATTCTTTCCTAATGAAATTTATCAAATCGGAAAATGGACTATTTTATGAAACCAGGCACAACTTTAAGTTTCCTAGCATTCATTAAAAATTAAATTAACAAAATTAAAACACAAGCATGGCCTGTCGGACCAGTGAAATTATTTTGAAAAAAAACTGATTTGTTTTTATTTAAGATAAATATAAAATATTTATAACTCTAACCAGATGAAGTCAGATTTTTATTTATTCTTGAATAATTCCATATTAAAAAAAAACCCATCTGGTCGGAGTTATGGTTATTTATTCAATATCTGAAAATTAATAACTACCTTATTTACTGCAGTATCTGCAATTGTAATCAATTATATTGGTTTCTCTCTTCTTATATTCGAACATACGAATTCTGTGTAAATCGATGAATTTAACCACTAAACCACAGCTAACAGACCCTACGTTTTTCTATGAGAAGTTAAACGTAAGAAATACATGGACGAAGAGATTACTTATTAGGTTAGTTTTTGTCGTTCTACTGTCATTTTTTGCACACTTCAGGCTAATTAAACGGAGACCTACAGTTTAACGTAGATTCCGAACCCCTCACAAATATCCATGCTACCGCCAGTCAGGATTCGAACCTGAAGCACCAAAGGCAAGAACGCTAGTCATTAGCCAAAAGGCCGCTGCTTGTTAAGGGGCTCTAGACAAATGTAAGGGATGCTAAATTAATTTAATATTTATTGTGGAAACATTTCTTATAATTTTTAAATATCATATATAAATTTTTAATTATTAAAGTTTTAAATAATTTTCATTGTATTTAAAGTTCCTTCGAAATCATTTTTCTTTTAAGTGTGAAAATTTAAAAAGGATATCTCTTACATAAACTCTATGTTTTTATAGAAAATAATTAAAAAATGAGTAAGTTAACTTTCACTAAATACCGTAATATTTGAGTTCTACATCAAAATGATGATTTAAATTTGTTAAAATGATAAGTATTTATCAACATAAAGATAACTATTTGTTCTAAACTCTTTTTTTATTTCTATATAGTAATCCAAAAATACATTTTTATTATGTACCAAACGATAATTTGCACTTTTCTCCGAAATTTTTTCTTATTTAAATAA